>MU834183.1:0-48875 GCA_029204225.1 Diphasiastrum complanatum | reverse complement strand
GTGTGTCTTATATTCTGCACTTAAGGCTATCCTGATATTTTGAACATCTCAGCAGAACGTGAAATGCCACTTTGAATTGTAGATTGGAAAACTTTCTCCTAGTTGTTGAACTATGGGAGAACAGACCTATAAAACCTTATCAGTGAAAATTTTCAATGTTTTTGCACCGATATCTTTTCAAGCAGGCTTACCTCATGGTTGAAGAAGTTACTTATTTGACATAATAAGAGCGCAAGGTACTTAGTGTCATTTTGTTACTTTGATAAAAATGCATCTTAAGCCATAATATTCAGTGAAATTTAGTGTGTTTCGAGTCTTCATTGGACTGTTGATTAATGCTTTGTCAAGCATCATTGAAGAAAGAAAAGTATGCTTCTATAGCTCTATGTTGCATAAAAGGAAAATTCTAATCATTGAAACATGCACTTTTTGACTCCTAAAATCACAGGAACAAGGAAGCATCATGCACATTTCTACAATCTGCATGTGCGCATGCACGTGTGTGTCTACAGAGTATAGTTGCCTGTTCTGGAATGCGTTCCGTTCCGGAATTTGATCAATTTTTTCTTTTGAAATACATATATTTTTAACAAAGGAAAAAAAAAAGCAATAAAAAATACGCTGGAGATCTACGCTGGATATGGAGTCATCTACATTGGATTACTGCAGATGGTTGAGAGATAGATATGTGCGATTGAGACAACCATCCAGTAGATCAGAGTTTGACAGGCTTACTCGTATGGACCGGAGGCTGCTGCATTTCGTATTATGCTGGAGCAACTAGTGGAAGAGAGTGGGAAAACTTACCTTGGGGACTTCTGCGTGGGCTTGATCTGCAAGGCACGGAAAAGAACATAAGAGAGCAAGTAAGACCTGGAATCAAGAAGTTTTTTTGCAACTAGAATCTTTGAGTGCAGGCTATAGCATCAGCTGGGTGGTGGCATTAGAGAGCACACAGATTTTTCAGATACTTTGCTTTCACTAAAAGCTGAAGATAGCCTATCTGATATTTGCATGATGGCCTTGCTCTCAGTGACTAATTTTGTGAGGGGATAGATATTGACAAGATTTCCACAGAAAACCCTAGAGATTGCTAGCATATCACGATGCATCCCTAAAAAGAAGGAACATGCAGCCAGCAGGTACTTTGATACCTATTTTTTTAATATAAAAAAAAAAGTACGACCCAGTACGTTCTGAAACATACTTTACGTCTACAGACATTGAGGCAAGAAATAAGGTAAATCCGAACCTCAAGGTAAGGAGACAAGGTGTCAACTAACAAGTCACATTTCATTAACTTGTTTATTTTGTACATTTGTGATAAGTATGTTTGTCTCTGTTTATATACATTGTAAGAAATTCAGATTTTTCATGTACGTAATACAAGGTGCTTACTTTTGCTTGTATTTTGGAGACACCTCTAGAAGCAAATTCAGCAAGCGGCATGGATAACTTATATAGATTGATTCATTGTTATTATGATACAAGTCAAGCTTTGAATACCTTTGTTCTAGTCAATAAGGCATTATTTTGGCATAATAGATTATGAAATTTGAATCATACATTTGTGTTGAACATGTCGAAACAGTCCTTAGCACTTGATCTCGACTATCCAACCAATAAAGTCAACATCTTTGTTTGTCATAGTTGCATTGTCTAAAAATAGACTAGGATTCCATTTAGATCAAGTAATAGGCATGTAGCAAAAGATGTTGTAGATGTTGTTCGTTTAGATATATGTGATCCAATGCAAACTCCATCATTGCTTGATGCAAAGTATTTCAATACCTTCATTGACGAATATTTGAGAAAAACATCTGTTTATTTCATTTAGCAAAAGTCGAAGGCTTTCAATTTTTTTTTGAAAATTCAAGGAGCATGAAAAACTGAAAACTAGCAAAAGAATCAAAGTACTGAGGTCTGACAACGGGGAGAGTACATCTTAACCGAATTCAAGGAGTATTGCCTTAACAACGACATTGAACAACAATTTATTACCTCCTATTTGCCTCAGTCTAATTGACTTGCTAAGAGAAAGAATCGAACCTTAGTCGAAGCGGCAAAGTGTATGCTTGCTCATGCGACACTTCCAAAATTCTTCCGGGCTGAAGATGTTTTCACTTCAGCTGATATCTAGAATAGATGTTTGACTAAAGGCCTCTCAAACAAAACACCTTATGAAGTTTGGACAGGCTCCAAACCATCACTATCGAATTTATTTTGGATGTATCGCTTACCTCAAGATATAAGAAAGAAGATTGACCTCCACAGTATCAAATCTATTTTCATTGGTATTAAATATAAGCTATATGATTCTGTCAAATCGAAGATATTCACTAGTTGGGATATCGTCTTTATCAAAGATCAGTTTATTGACCTCAAAGGCAAGAGCAAAGCTCATATAGTTGAATTGTTGGACACTCGACTCCCGAAGTATTGAACATTTATGTTCCCAACTCGACTGATCCTATAAAAAATCCAAGCTCTTCTCTACCAGACGAACAACTTATTATCAATGAATAAGAAGACGTTGCAGCTCTGTAGCAACAATATAGTAACAGAAACAATCAACCTCAGTTATTTCCCAGAAGATCATCAAGAGAGTTGCAGACCACTAACTTACGATTTCAAATTTTGGATCAAGTATAGCACCAAAAATAACTTTGATCTTGAATATGATAGGCACAGTACATTGCACTTAGAAAAACATATCGTCTCATTTTTTCAACATGGTATCAAAGCATTCCTAAGTTCTGATATCGAGATGCATATAGTATCAAAATGTTTTTTGTTATGATAGTGTAAGTATTCACACTAACTGTCTTTCAATCATTTAATTCATTATATTATATGCATTTACTTGTCTCAAATCTCCACATGGATCCTGAATTGAAAGCTGGTCCTGATCATAGACAAGCTAGAAGGACCAAACTATCATCTGTGGAAATTCAAAATGAAAGTCGTGCTGATGGCCAACAGACTGTGGGAAAATAGTCATTGGTATCAGACTCTTCCCAATGTTAATGAGCAGCCATTTTCGAATGCAATCTCATGGATGGTAAGGCCTTTGTCTTAATCATCCTAAATGTATCAGACACACAAAATGACCACATCATACAAGCGCAATCTTCCAAAGAAGCTTGGTATATTCTCAGCGCACTTTATGAAGTGAGGGATGTCACTTCAAAGCTGCATATGAGGAGGAAGTTGTTCTCTCTCAAAATGTCAGAAGGTGATTCAATTTAGAATCACATTAACCAGTTCAAGACTCTACCAGAGTAGATGGCAATGATTGGTTTGGTCATTGAGGACTCAGATGCTCTTATGACTTCGTTATCTAGCCTACCGTTGTAATTTAAAAATAGGATTATAGTCATTTTGACCCACTCAAAACTTTCACTATCTAGATTCATTACTATGTTGATGCAAGAGGACATTCAAAGCAATGGTGCATTCTCCTCCTCCATTGAAGACTCACATGCTATATACAACAAGAAAGATTCGAAGGAGCAACACAAGAAGAAGAAGGCAGCCAAGAATGACCAAGTTCAAACTCAATCATAACAAACGATCTAGAATCATAATAAGTAACCCATTTAGAAATATAAAAAAGATGTTCTACAAATACTACAAGAGAACAAGTCATGAGATCTAGGACTACAGAATCCTCAAATTCAACAATAACAAAAACAAGCAGCTAGCCCAACAAGCCAATGCAGTAGCAAAAACATTATAGAACCCTAACAATGAAGATGAGCAGAATGCATTCTTGGTGAACCATCAATATGTCCGGCAATATTGGTTCCTTGATTTTTGAGCTACACAACATATTATGACAAGCCATCAAGAATGGTTCCATGACTATTCAGCCTATAATACAAAGAAGTTTATTTACCTCGAAAAGCATCCCATTTCATTGTTTTGTCATACAAAGTAATAAACACCATGAATCTTAAAGGTAAGAAACAAGTCACCTCATGTCTACTACTTTCCAAAAATTATTCAAAGATAGTAGACTCTCCAATGCTCACCACCCTTTCAAGATGCACACTTGAATGGACAATTTGCATGCAATTTGATGACTCGGCCATTGTCATTGAGGACTCCCTTGGAACTCTCATGCTTTGAGGCTAATCCTCAAGATCTTCCTCCTTTTGATGCTCCTCCTCAATGCAAGCAAGATCACATTTTGCCAAGATCTCCTCTTGAGTGATCTCCTCCTTTGCCAAACTCATTCTTTCAAAAGCAACACTAGCTTCCAACTTAAACAATCTTCCATGTTTAAATCCCTTTGCAATGCAAACATCATTCTTCAAGATGAAGCAAACACCGTGCTTAAAGTGGACATCCAAACCACTTTCTAAGAGTAGACCAACACTAAGCATATTCTTGGTGATTGATGGTACATAAAGGACATTTTCTAGATCCATGCATTTTGAGGATTCTAGACACAAAGAGATGGTGCCAACACCATCTATCCTACACTCTTCATCATTTGCAGTAAACACAAACTTTTTGGCAGCATTGAAAGAGTGTAAGATTGAGAAAAATTTCTTTTCACAAGACATGTGGAAGCTAGCCCCACTGTCAGTCCACCAATTGTCTCTTGAATTGTTATTGCTTGTTGGTGAGGATGTAGATGCCATCAAGAATACTTCTACTTCATCATCCTCCTCCTCCTTTGCAAGGTTTCCTTGTTTGTCCTCCTCCACTTGTGCTATTAGCCTCTTGTAGCATTCAGATGCATAATGCCCCTTCTTTCCACAAAAGAAGCATTTATGCTTTGACTTGTCCTTTGAACTTGATGCATCATCCTCTTCTTTAGCCTCCTTTGGATGCTTCTTCTTTCCATTGGTCTTCTTTTTGCCCTTGAATGAGAAATTGGCTTTCCCATCACCATCCTGCAAAGACAAGAAACTCATCCTAGATTTTGCATGGAGCATCCTACACTCTTCAGCCACTAATACACTGTGAAGTTTTTCTATAGTTGGCAAAGCGTCTTGGATGGCAAAACTTTGGACCAAATTTGCAAAGTCATCTCCCAGACCATTAAGGACAATTTCTACAAGCTCTCCATCATGAATCTTCTCTCCAATGGAAGCCAACTCCCTATTTAGAGACTTGATTCTAAGTACATAATCCTGTGCACTCTCCTCACTTCTCCTCATGCTTTGCAAAATCGTTCTAAGCATGAGTACTCTTGAAGTGTTACTAGATTCATAGATTGATTTTAAAGACTCCCAAGCCTCTTTAGCACTAGTATATGCTGATACTTCTCTCAACAAATCATTGCTCACATTCATCTTCACACAATGAAGTGCAAGCCTAGATCTCTTCTTGTATCTAGCTAACTCCTATGCACCTAGAGGTTCATCTTCATCTTCAATCAAGAACTCATAAAGTTCTTGGAGCACCAAGAGTGACTCCATCCTAACCTTCCAAATAGCATAATTTGTAGAATTCATTCTCTCACTAGCTTCTAGAAGGTATGCTCCAACAGATCTCATCTTACTAGTGACTTCTACAAACAAGAAATAGATTTGATTGACTTGAAACTCACAAAGGTCTCACACTTGCAGTGTTTCACTAAAATTTGATCTCCAATCCAACAAATGGACTTATAATCACAGTTCTATCACTCCTCACAGCTGGAATGAAGATAAGATGAAGTGAAAATTACTTTCAAACAAATCTTGCCAAGAAATGAATTTGATTGTCTCTAGAAACTCACTAAGGTCTCTCTCTTGTAGTTTTTCACTCAAATTAGATTTCTAATCCAACAAATGGACTTATAATCTTAGTTCTAGCACTCCCTCACAAAGTTAAAATGAAGATAAGATGATGTGAAATCTACTTACAATCAAATCTTGCCAATTTTGGCTATTTTTGGACAAAAAAATGACTTAATGTCTTTCACACTTTTTGATGTACTCTCAAGACCTGTGAAACAAGTTTAGAGGACCTGATTTTAGCCTAGATTAATTAGATCTTATGACCCTAAGTCAAATCTAATCAATGGCACTCAATCTTGGTAGCTTATCCTAAGATTTTCACCAAAAATTACATCAAAAGCTCACGAATTGAATTTCTTTGGATCAAATGAATACCATGCATTAAATGCAAGTTCAGAGGTGCCCACACATGTGGATAATACGAACTTGGTCCCCTACCAAGTTTGGGATCAAATCTCTTCACCAAATTCAAGATTCTAGCTTGCCCTCTCAATACTAGTTTTTAGCACCAAAACTTGCTAAAAATGGATTTGCATTAGATCAATGGCTTATGCTCTTGTACTTGGCTCTGAGACCATGTGAAAGTACTGTACTTTAGGACCATAAATGGATTACAAAATATCCACAAGAGTGATTGGATGCTTGCTTAGCAATCTATCAAAAAACTAGACACAAAAAAGTTGATCTAGATTGGCAATTTGACAAACAACAAGCATTAACAATCAAAAGCATTGATCAACATTGAAATCCAAGCCCACACGTGTGTAATACAGGCTGTAGTACGGCCTTCAACCTGGGAAACAAGTAGAAATTGATTTGAGTTCATTTGGATCACAAAAACTCAATGTACATAGTGAACTAGCTTGAGATTGCCAATGAGCTCCAAAATTTTTCTATCTTCTCACTATGGAGAGAGGGAATAAATAACAAATTCGACTTTCTTCTTGAAGTTAGGTGGATTTACAGCATGTAATAAGGAAGTTAACTCACTCTCTTTGACCTAAAATTAAACCCTAGCCTATTTCCTAGAGTCATGCTTGGTAGATAGCTAGTTGGTCAAATTTTCACCTTAAATCTAAGACTTAGGTCCTATAAACTAGGAATCACTACCAGAATGACATGACCAACCCTATGGACTTGACCTAACCTACATTAGGAGTGGATTTCCATGTGGCATCTTGGCCTCACATGTGTGAAATCCACAAAATTTACATTATACTACATGGCTTTTGATCAAGCTAGATTTGCCAATTTTTGGCAATCCTTCGCAGTCTCTACAAAAATTGACACCAAGTCTTTTGCAAGAAGAAGTAAGGAGGAAAAGCTTGTCCACATCAACGAGTACCAAATCCATGACACTCTACTCAACCAAGCAGCAGTACAAGAAGAAGAAAGGCTTCAACGACAAGAAGACAAAGACAGAACAACCAGCAGCTTCACAACCACAACAACAACAACACAACCAATCATCGTCCAAGACCAAGCTATTTTGCAGGTACTGCAAAAGAACCAACCATGATATCAAGGACTGTCGCGTCCTCAAGCATAATGAAGCCAGGAAGAAGATGCAACAACAACAACAAGGCAACTCTGACACAATCAGAGATTCACAAGAAGATGAGAGAGCGCTGATGGTACAAGATCAACCCAGTAGAGATGCCCATCAATGGTATCTCGATTCAGGTGCCTCTCAGCACATGACGCCATGCAAAGACCTCTTCTCTACACTCACAGCTACAGAATCAAAGTACATCTTCTTTGGTGACTCCAGTTCACATCAAGTCGAAGGCCAAGGCTCTATTCGACTACAATTCTTTGATGGCATCACTAGGCAGCTTAATGGTGTACTTTATGTACCCAAATTAACAAAGAACTTATTGCCTATTAGCAAGAGTCATTGATCAAGGCTATAGAGCTTTGTTTACTGCTAGGCGATGTACTATTTTAGATGAGAATTCAAAGGAAATCCTCTCTGCTTATAGAGAAGGAGATTTGTACATACTGAGTCACGATGTTGCACTTTCTGTGAGTTGTTCAGATGCTAATTTATGGCATCAGAGATTAGGACATCTAAACATGCGTTCAATCTTGTATATGCATCATAACAAAATGGTCAAGGACATGAATATAAAAAAGTGATTCTCCGTGGCTGTAGGAGATTCGGCTATTGGACTGACACCACTAGAATGAAATGTATAACCCAAGAAAGAAAATGACAATAGAGTGGTACTAAAGTAGCTCTAGTAGTTAAGATATTTCAGCCCACATTGAGGGCAATCTTTTAGATAGAGGGAGTGTTATGGACATACATTATAGTCCATCCTTCTCTATTTTCTAACAGTATTTTTAACCACACAGTTATATTACATGTGACAGGCCTAGAAACAACATTTACATGGTTTTTTAATTTTGGCCCTAATTTTTAAATTTTACCTTCCCTCCAATTCTATTTGAAGGGAGATAGGTTTTGTCCATTATAAATACCCACTAAGGCTGGTCATTTAGTAGCTTTGATCGTTTTGAGTCTTGGGCTTCTTGTAGGGGTTGTACTATTTTGGAGATCTTAGTTGGAGATCTATCTGAGCTATCGGTATCCATTGATATTCATAGAGTTTCTTAGTTGGAGAATGCTTTGTGAATGCTTTTTGTTGTCTTTTATGCATCATTGATATCAAAATCTATGAATTTGTTCATAACAGCTTTGCATGTGAACTTCAACTTTCTCTTGATTGCCTTGGTTTTATACATGAGTACCAGATCTCCAGAATGAAGATCTTTCTTGGGTAACCGGCGATTGTGCCATGCCTTGCGTCGTACTTTCTCTGTTGCTAATGCATGCACAGCCAGTATGCATGTCTCGCAAAGTTTGTGTAAGGCTTCCAAAGCGCACAATGACGATTTCATATAAGAACTTCGCAGTTACTTGCGCATCAACGGTTTGCATTACTTTGGCTTCTACCCATTTGGTGAAATAATCCGTAGCCACAATGATATATCAGGCTTGTGAACTTCTTGTAGCTGGGCAGATAGGACTATGTAGTCCAATCCCCACTTCTCGAATGGTGCTTGAGCTAGAACTGAATGTAATAGATCATGATTCAATCTTGTTGGTCTCCTAGCTCGTTGGCATACATCACACTTTCTTAAGTACTCTTCTGTGTCCTTATGAATCGTTGGCCACCAACATCCTGATTGCAAGATCTTGCAAACTGTAATTTCAGATGCAAAGTGACCACCACCCATGCTCTCATGCAAAATTGAGATAATTTGGGTGGCCTCATGTAGAGAGGGATACATCTTCTAAGGATACTGTCTGATCCTCTTTGATATAGTTGGCCAACAATCAATTGATAGGGTCTAGCTTTTAGAATCAACTTCTGCTTTTCTACCTTGGGTAAGGATTTGTCAGGTTGGCCTCACATTAGATATTCCACTATGTATGTGGTCCATTCAGGTACTGTGTCAATATAAAACAATGTAGCATTGGGTAGCTCATCATCAACCCGCTCTTTATTTTTGAAGGTGAGTTGTCCAGTTTCCCAATTGTGAACCACTTGCGTGACTCTCAACCAAGGTCTTCCTAGTAAAACGCGATAGGCATAAGGTGACTCTGGAATGTCCATCACCACAAAGGTGATTATGAACTGCACTCCCGCTATCTTTACTGGGATATCTTCAACTACACCTTTTGGTTTTACACAAGACTGATCTGCTAGTTTGATGACAAATCTCACTGGCTTCAATCCTTGCAAACCATTTCCGATATAAGGTAGTGAAGGCCAAATTGACACATGATCTCCCATACCATTGCTACTTCATCCTCGAATCTCTCATGCTTGATCGGCAGGGTGAGGTTGTGTTGTTCTCTCTCCCATCCTGTCCCAATGTGGAGGACGTTGCTTGTTCCTTCACAGCCCATAGAATACAACGGCTCTTTTGTGATTGGTTCCGGCTCTAAATCGATCCAATCTGCCGAAATGCTCTTAACTTGTGGCACAATTCACAAGAATTCTCTAAAGGATAAGTTCATACGGCTGGCCAGTAAACTTGTGGGCACTCCTGATGGCTCACCCATTTGAAATGGTACTTCGTGATGGTGTAGATAGTCATTAAGATTAGTTCTTAATGGGGAGTTAACTGGTGGTGCTAGTGCTTTCGAGGGTAGAGGTGCTACCGGATTTTCTTTTGCTCTTGCCACTTGACATGAAAATTGAATTGCGTTCCAAGACACACATATGCCATTTCGTTGTGAAATCCCAGAGCTAGATGAGCAGGCCAGTCGTCAACAGTACAAACGCGTCCCACAATCCTTTTCCTCATGCTCACTCCTGGGGCATAAGGCTCTTCCGAGTACCCAAACGACTCCACGACTTCATTGAAATCCCAGGCATCACGCACGCCAAATCCACGCAACAATATGGTGCCACTCTTGTGCAAGCACCTCCCAATCCACTCCATGTTGCGCAGAATGGCCTAGCTGTTGTCGATTGTACCATGATCAAGTTCAAAGGTGCACTTGCTCCAGGTATCAATGGGAAATTCTTGTAGCAATGCCCGTATTTGCAATCTTGGCAAAAGGGTATAAACATGCCCTTGTGAGAACATTATGCAATTCTGTGTCCCTCGCCGCATCCATAGCAGCCATAGATTCTAGCACCTTGACGTTGAGGTTGAGTGACATAGGTCGCATAATATTCGTTGATGGCCAAATCTACATAGGGTTCATTCGGATCGTACGACTGCTATTGCTGCTCAGGTTGGGGTGGCATTTCTTGTTCTGTTGCTGTCAAATTCACATGAGTCACTTGATTGTTAGTCGGCCCTGGTGGTGCAGGTAAAGCCATGCGCTGCTGATTATCTTAGCTCCACTATTGGTAATTGTAGTAATTCCATGAATATCCAAATGTACAACTTGAAAAGGCTTTGTAGATCTAGATGTAGATCTAGTATAAGGTAGTCTATGTGACTTTGACAAAGCACAAGACTCACAAACATGATTAATACTAGTTAAGGATCTTGGAAGACCAATCACAACTTGCTTCTTAGTCATTACCTCCAATGACTTGAAGTTGAGGTGCCCCATCCTTTTATGCCAAATCTCTTGAATAGATATTTTCTCACTTGCCATACATCCTTTGGTTAGCAATAACACAAGCATCTAGTTTGAACAATTTCTCTTGCCTTTTACCTTTTGCAATCAAGACATCTTTCCTTTTGATCATGCAAGCATCTCCATCAAACTCAGCTTTGAAACCTTGCAATTGACTCACACTAAGTAAATTCTTGGTAATAGAAGGTATGAACAAGACAACCTTCAAATGAACATTCCTATTCGTAGAGAGAGAAATAAGAATCGTGCCAATTCCTTTGATTGCACACTCACCATCATTGGCTGTATAGATTACCTTCTTGTCATCTTCATATGCCACCAAAGAAGTGAAGTACTCTTTGTGATAAGTCATGTGTGAGCTTGCACCACTATCAATCCACCATGGATCTAACTATTCAAAATCTTCTCAATATTCACGATCATTATCTCATAATATTCGTTTCTCAATATTCACAATTTCACATCAGTATTCACAATGTTCACAATCAGTATTCACAATATTCACAATCACTATTCACAGCATTCACGATCCAAATATCAAAATCTCTATTTCTTAGTATTTGCAATTTCAAATCATCACAAATCACCAATAAAGTAGTCTTCAGGACACATCTCTGAAAGTTCAACCATTTTTTCATCCAATATAGGAGACATTTTCTATATGTCCTGCAAAAGAAAACACAATTACAAAATTATAAGTGGATAAAGATCAAGTGTTCTTGATGAAAACTTATTGATGAATTATATCTGTCACAAAAAAACCATAATCAGTTTGTATGTTTTCTTTGACTGTTGAGGGTCTAAATGATAAGTGAGCACCATGCTAGATGGTGAGTCTCTAACCTCTACACATGATGCCATTCTTGTTGTTTCAAGAACAAATATTGTTGCCATGTATGATCTTAATTCCTAGTATGTCCATTATACAGAGTTTTACTCCTAACTTGAGTCTGGACTTCATTGTTGAATATGCAATCTTTCTCCTGGGTGTTTTGTCTTCTTTGCAAGGTTGTACTGGCAGCCCCATTGTGGAAACATCTATTGATGACCAGATTGCAATCATTTTATATTTCATTCCATTCATTCTTGGTTATTCTCTGTTTTGCATTAATAATGACAGTATTAGCTCTTTTATTGCTCTCTAGTAGGAACGATACCCGTTTATACTACAAATATCAGTCATTTTATTGTTGGTATGTCGCGACAAGAAATCATAGTTTGTATTACTAACAATTGGCTTACCTTTTTTATCATAAGTGAGTCTCAAAGGTTGTTGCATTTCTCTTGATGTCCTCCTTGGCTTTTGATTTGAAGTAGGTCCTTCAACATCAACATCCAATGTAGCATCAATCTCATCATCAACATCAAGAATGTTAGATCCAATGTCCACAACACCACTTGAAGGATCTTTTGGAAAACTTCCCTCATAAAAAATGACATCTCTTCCGATGACCACTTTCTTTGTTGAAGGAATGTAAACTTTGTAATCCTTGCTTACCTCACTATAGCCAACAAATACACCTTTCTTTGAAGAAGAATCCTTCTTGGTTCTATCATCAAGAGTGATGTTGATCTAGCAAATACATGCAAAAGTTTTGAAAAAGTTGACACTCGGCCTTCTACCAAACAATATCTCAAAAGGAAGACCTAGTAAGCTGTAAGAACATCTTCATTGGCTACTCAATGCGCATAAGGCATATTGCATCTATGATGTTGATTCATGTCAGATCTCAGTCAGTCGTGATGTTGTCTTTCTTAAAGACAAGTATCACGATGCAACCGATGCAAGAGTATGCCACAACAGCTCCACCATCCATCGTTAGGCAACGACCTACAACTGTTTAGACAAGGGAGTTTGTCCCAACAACTCTGCTTACCATTGATGGGCCTAGACCCACGATTGTTTAGCCACAAGATGCTATGATCTCAGTCATTCACCAAGGAGAATCATCCACTCAAGCACCTACAGCTCGAAGGTCTGCAAGACAACAACAACAACCTGATCCTTTTGTTCCTCAGGCGTTCATTAGTCACGATGAACCTGCCACGGTTGCAGAAGCTCTATCAATGCCCGATGCAAACAATTGGAAGGCTGCCATGGATGCCCTTTTTCGATCAGGATCATCCTTATCTTGAACTTCCACATGTGGAAGTCATCTGGTTTGAATTTGTTGATCAAGCATATATCTAAGGTTGAATCTTCCATAGCGATCGAGTAGCAGAGATGAAACATAAACAGTTGGAACAGCTCTATAGAGCTAGAATAAATCCTGGATTCTAGTAAGCCAATGAACCTTGGCTCTGATACCACTTCTGTGCGAACAGGCAACGATATTACTCTATGGACAGAAATAGATATCAGCTTTGATACCACTTCTATTAGAAGAAAAACAAGGAAATTGTTATAACCAGGACCGTGGATTACTTGGAGAATGGAGTTATGAGCAGTTCTTTGTGTGTGAAATCAGATTATCAGTGTAGGAGCCATAGACTGCCGTGAAAGAGAGATTGCAAAAGGATTTAGGCATCTGAGACAGCCATGCAATTCTCTAATATTGATTACTTGATATGAAGAGAATGTAGAATTAATTCAGGTGTCAGAGACAGCCATACAATTCTCTTTTTAATAATGTTTGTGTGAGAGGAGCAAGAGTTATCATTCAACAAGAATGCGAAGAGTAGAACAATAGCGAATCTGTATATTGAAGTTGTAAATACAACGATCAGATCGCAATACAATTGCGCTGATAAGCGCGTGATCCTACTAACAGATTCAAGACAATTGCTAAGGTTCTAAAATAGTTCTCTCTCTCTCTCTCTATGATCACTAACTCTGCGGAGTCAAGTACTGATAAAAGACGTTCTCCGCTATCTGACCTTATGTATCATAATTCTCTCTTCTAGAATATGATCGCTCAATTACATGTATATATACATATCAGTTAAAAAATCTTGTACTAATTTAACTTTACAATTACAAGATTGATAACAACTGTTAATCTGATCAGTGGATCAGTTCGTTGATGGAGCGTAAAGGCTTTTTGGTCTGATAGCGAAAGTCCGTGTATTTCGTAGCAGATTGGAAATGCGACACTTCTTGGCCTTTTGGCCGTTGCCTTTACCTGAGGGCAGCCTTCAGGATTTGTAAGACACCTTCGGAATTTGAGACACCTTCGACGTTTGTAGGACATCGCCTTTGTCTGTAGGACAACTTCAACCTATTGTAGGGCAAGTGTCGCCTGTTTTTTACCTGTTGAAAACTGCATGCAAATATGTAGTGTCGGGTTTTTCTTCAATTTTTGCCTGTGTAGAAACCCGTGTAAAACTTGTATTTCGCCTGTCAAAAAACTCAATGTAAAAACAGTGTCGGTTTTTCGCATTTTTTGGCTGTGGAAAAAATGCGAGTAAAAACCAGATTGTAGCGATAATTCATTTTCTGCAGGTTACATTTGAGAGAGTATAATCTAGAGAAGGAAGGAGGGCTGTTGGGATGAGTAGGATTCAGATGGCATGACCGTAATTACAATAACTGATAACCAAAGGAGACGACCCTTTGACAAAAATTGCATGTGACAAATTCCCTCGATATGATGATGAAATTGCATCTGCCATACTAAGAACCTATTTTAACTAGAAGCATTTCATTTTAATTAAAAAAAAAACCCTCCGTGCTATACCCTTCAAACTAGCATACTTACATACAAACTTAGCTCCTCAAGTTTCTCCAAAAAATTATTTTCATTGTGTTATCAATTTATATTCTATTTCTCAAACATCCACATGCTTTTGATTTAGAGCTTCAACAAATAGCCATAACCTCCACCTATCAAGGACAATATCAAATTTAGTGATGTAGTCTGAGTGAAGATCATCTATTCCCTTACTTTTTAGCAGAAAACCATGCAAATGAGTCTGATGTTGGAATGGTGCCGCGTAGGTTGTTATTTGCTACATAGGTTGTTATTTGACAAATATCTTCCATCATAAAACAAAAGATTGCTCAATTCCATACCTCTTATGTTTACCATCAAGGAGCACTTATAACGCCAAAAAAATCTAGATGAGGGTCTTAAGTGTTGGTTTATGAACGATAGTTTGCTTGGTCTACGATTGATTACGATTGCAGTGGACGTGACGGAAGCAGAACATGAGAGGCGATTATGATAAAAAACGATGTCTCTACCAATAGTAAGAAAAACAATGAACAGTAGTAACTGTGGTTTCAGGAACGTGGATTGACTAGGGAATAGAATCAAAAGCTTGTTATCCCTTTGGGTTATCAGAGTAGGAGTCTGAGATTGCCGTAGTTGTAGGATTGCGAAGCACTAGGCGTCTTGGACAGCCATGCGATCCTCTGTCTCTGATAACCATGTTTATGTGCAAGAGAAACATCATAGACCATGGCTTTAGAAGACAACATATAGATCCAAGAATATCTTGTATAATCATCTATAAAAGAGACAGTTTGCTCCTCCTTTGCTCTTAGTTGATGAGAAATGAACATCAGAGTGCACAAGTTCAAATGATTGCTTTCTTGATACTTGATCTAGGAAAAGGCCTTCTGTGTGATTTTGCCAGCACACATCACAAGGTAGAAGCTCCTTTGACAATGTCTTTGGTAGTCCAACAACTTTTCCTTCTTTGACCATAGATTGCATGGCTTTGAAATTGGGATGCCAATCTCTTATGCCACAGATCCTCCTGAAGAACCTTGGTCTCATAAGCAATATCTGAAATGTTAGCACTCTCCCTAGAATCTAGTTTGTACAACTTACCAATTCTAGATCCTCTAGCAATAACTTCATTTTCTCTTGAGATTATACACTTGTCAACTTGAAACTTGACATCCAATCCACTATCAAACAACTGTCCTACACTAATGAGATTCTTAGTCAATCTAGGTACATACAGTACATCATGTAAACAAAAAGATTTTGATGATGATGCATGCAGTCAAATACTACCTATTCCTTCAATGCTACACTCTACATCATTAGCAGTATAGATTGATCTTTTTACACCTAGATAAGGCATGAGATTAGTGAAAGAGTTCCTAGAACTAGACATATGGGAACTAGCCCCACTATTTATCCACCAAACTTCTTCATTCTTAAAAGGAAAAGATGAAAAAGTAGACATCATTAATGAATCCTCTCTTTCACTCTCAATACCCTCACACTCATCCTCGTTAGTAAGGTTAGCTTGCCTAGATTGGTTCTTCTTCTTGAAACGGTTTGATGCATAGTGTCCTTTCTTGCCACAGAAAAAGCACTTGATCTTAGATAGCTTCTTCTTGCCACTGGATGTTGCAGCTTGTGAGGATTGATCCTCACCACCTTCTTTGGATTTGTCCCTCTTGAAGTGTTGTTGTCCTTTGCCCTTGCCTCTTGACTTGTCTTTGATGAAGAGTGCTTTGTCATCTCTACCATCTTTCAATGAAATTCTGTTGATCCTTAACATCTTGTTCTCTTGCCTGCTTTCTTCAGTAATGAGAACACCTTGCAGTGTCTCCAAGGTTGGAAGATCCTCCCTGACAGCATAAGTCTGCACAATATTGTCATACTCATCTCTAAGTCCATTTAGGACTACTTGAACAAGTTCAGTGTTCTTAAGAGCATCACTAATACCAGCTAACTCTTGATGAAGATCCTTAACTCTCATGACATATGATGAAGCACACTCTCATCTACTCTTTGATAACTTAGAAAGATTTGATTTCTAAGTGTAAGCAATCTAGAAGTATTCTTGATTTCATAGATTGTTTTTAGAGTATCCCAATCTTCCTTGGTAGTGGTGCATGTACTGATCTCTCTTAACACTTCATTGGTTACATTCATTTTTATAAAATGAAGGGCTATTCTGGTTCTTTTGTGAAATGCTGTAGCTTCCTTAGGTGCAACAGGTTCTTCAGCTCCACTCACAATATCCATTACATCCTATAGAATCAATAATGGTTCCATTCTGATCTTCCACATTGCATAATTGGAAGATTTTAATCTCTCACTGTGCTCCAAGAAATGTGAACCAGATGAAGACATCTTCTCTATGAGAAATTCTAGTAATGATAAAAAATGGAGTTGAAAGGTTGTTGCTTGACATCTCAATCTAGGATCTAGCACTAATGTTGATCCAACCTATGAAATCTAGCAACAGATGTGAGAACAAATTCTCAACACAGAAAATCAATCTTTCTTGAATTTGGATCTTGCTTCAGTCACAAAAAAGAAGCACATGCAAGCAAGAAGTCTATCTCTCCCACGAGTTTCAAAGTATAGATAAACTCTCTAGGAACTTACTTTCAACTCAAACATAGTAATATTTGTGAAATGAAAAGTCTAAGATCTCAAAACACTCACTTCTATCCAATTCTACTTGATTGACAGTGAAAAATGATGAAAATGGTGAAAAAGACATATGTGTGCTCACTTTGGCATATTCCACGAGTTGAGTACTCTCTCAAACTCTCTGATTGCCTAAAACTCTCCTAAAAACAAATCAAATTGATTTAGAAACTCGAGAAACACATTCTACCAATGGAAGATAGAAGGCTGGAGCGGCAAAAACCGCACACTTTCACCTCGAGAAGTGCGCAGGCAAAATTACACAGTAGGGGCCCTGCTGCGATATGCTCACGGGTGTTGGGTTTGATGGAGATGGTTAGTTTGTGGATGAGGAAGGCATGTCAGTCGTATGGCACAACCGTGGGGCCAGGAAATCCTAGGAAGGACTCCACTATTTGACTCAACAACATGGACTGGATTATGTCCTTGCGAAATGTTGAAACAACCAAAAAGTTGTTCAATAGATGCATCGCCGTTTGTATGACTGGTTTCGTGATAGCCTCTATCAGGTAACCATGGTTAGTTTGGATCAGAACTCTAATTCTCACAACATTTTCTTATTTTGATTTATTGCATATATATATATACAAAGTTACAGATATCATGTCTAAACTATTCTTTTGAACATGTGTTAGGCACGATGTGATGTTTACAAGATAATTCTAAACTATTTAGTGTAAACTATATAGTCTACAAACATTTCAATGAGTAGTTACTATATATAGTAGCATGTTCAAACAGTTACATAGTCTGCATTAGATTCGACAGAGGAAGAGCTCCATTTTTAGTGGTACCATTCGATAGTCGAAAGTTTTGACAATCGATAGTGTCGAGGTTGTCGAGTCGAGTCGAGTCAATGTTGACTTGTCAATGTCAATGGTGGTTCGTCGAACTCGAATATTCGTTGTCCAATTGACTTTTGCTTTGCTTAGAATATCCATGTATTTTTGCAAACTGTTCAAATATGCATGTAAAACTGTAGACTATCTTGAAGAATAGTTCATTTGTATAGACGGTTGTAGAGAGTGAGTAGTTACATTGTATTGGAGTACCCAGAAGACAGAATTAGGTGATCTAAGATTAAAGTTTGACAAGAGAATGCCCAAGGTGCCACATATTGGGATAGACATTATGTTAACATGAACAAAATGCTTTGAAAGTTTCAAGCTGGGGATTGAATACACTTAAAATTTTAGCTCACCACTTAGAACCCCAGATAGAGACTTAGGAAAATTCCATTTTTGCCATTTGGTGGATGTGACAATTATTGGAAAGGAAAAAGTTTTGGAAAGAATTTTCCAAGTGTATGAGGGGAAGTATGTCATATTTTTAGCTAACAATAGTTAGCTACACTTAATTTTGGAATAAAATGTCTTAAGTGGTCGAGGGGACTAGCTCGACCCAATATTTATTATGATAATGTGGGGTTAAGGGCCTCATGGTATATTATCATAATCAATGGCTTGGTGAGGCCAAAGGCCCTCGATGGTGGATCTATATGAAACTAGCATTGTGGCCCAATTAGGCGAGGTGTTCCAGCTCACTCCCGTTTGGAAAAGGGGCTTGGAAGGTATAAATATTTCCATAGGCCTCTCCAATGGGATACTTGAGATTGTAGCCATATGCTGTTGAGGTGATCTCTCACTTCTATGTTGAGTTGATGCTAGTGGTCCATAGCTTGGGAGCTTGATCCATCTAATCTAGATTGGTTGGGTTGGTTTATTCCACCATC
Organism: Diphasiastrum complanatum; assembly: GCA_029204225.1. Classification (NCBI taxonomy): domain Eukaryota; kingdom Viridiplantae; phylum Streptophyta; class Lycopodiopsida; order Lycopodiales; family Lycopodiaceae; genus Diphasiastrum; species Diphasiastrum complanatum. The sequence goes on along the minus strand of MU834183.1, from coordinate 29,957 downwards.
CATCTCTTTGGAGCTCTCTTTCGAAGTCTTTTTGGAATCATCAGCTCATGTAAGTAGTTATCACCCTTAATTCTAGTTGGGTGCAATAATTTGAAAACCATGACATGGATAGTTGAGCTAATTTTTTTTCTTTGAAACTTGGATCCAACATGTGGTTGAAATTCAACCATACAGTTGAGCTTCAAAAACTATTCTATGAGGGTATGTAGACTCATGCTACTAGAAACCAATTTACCATTGTAAATAAATAAGAAAAACAAATCTAGTAGTGATTTATTAATAAGTACTCCAATATACATAAGACTGACTAGGCAAACTAACTATCTATAGTAAATGTTTGACTCTAACTAAACTATTCTAAAAAAAAATCAACCATTAGTCAATTCCCCTTTTAAAAATGAGACCTTGGTCACGGATCACTGATGGTATGGAATGTGCATTCTAGATCATTTTTGTAACATATCGTAGTCCACCACAATCATGGTTTGAATTACAACTGCTTAGGCTAAATTTCTTTTAGCTTCAAAATAATATCATTGTATAGATGCATTCTTCAAAGAACATGTGGTACTTCGAGCTGTGTTGACCACTAAACTAAATAATTGCCTAAAAATAAACATGTTTCCTATATGATCGTCATGGAAGTGTGGTGCTTTGATTTGTGTTGACTACAATGATTTAATAATTGCCTAAGAATAAGCACAATTACTATATGCCTGTCATGGAATTTGTGGAACTATGAGTTGTGTTGCCTACTGGACTAAATATTTTCATTTGTGTAGTTGGGTTGACAGCTAGAGTACTAATTATAGTCATGCTTATGATTTGAAATATGAAACTAAAACATGGTTGTATAGAAGGTAGATAGATTAAAGAAACCTAAACGTGTTAAAAACCATGTAGTCCAAAACATGTCACCAAACAATCTCTCTTGGAGTCGACTATGGAAATAGGAATAAGCACTCATTGTCAATCTCAAACATGATGGAATAAGAGCACTCATTGTCAATATCAAACATGATGGAGCCCTCTGCATTAATGACAACATTTGTTGAAAAGTTTGAAATCCTATAAATAGCTTAGTCGCATATATTCTACTTAGATATTGACCATCAAATATGAATCCTGTAAATCATATGTATGGCCAATAACTAGACCACTCTATTCTAAAAATCAATACCTCTAAAACTATGTGCATAGCTTAAATAACAAAATTCATTGAGTGAACCATCTTAAAAATAGATGTGTACATTGTATTTCAAATTACTTATGAGAGATGAATCATACTCATGTTTCTTGAGAACTCACGAATGGGGGGACTACATCTATGGCATTCAATGTGAAGTGAAGTATTTGCAAGTTAGCTAACAATAACTTTAAGGTAATCATCTTGCCAGTAGCTATTTCTTGCAATTGGATCCAAAGATTTTTTTCCCTACATCATTCTGAATAGACTCTTTTTTCCTATTGGGGCTAGAACTATAGAAAACTAAGAACAACCGACAAAGAATTTGATGAATGTGTAGCAAATGCAACCATATATGTTCAAAATAAAAAAAACTTCTTTGTAGTTTGCATGGAAGCTCAACCATGGTCCTAATTTGTCTTCTAGCTATCAACAAATTCTATGCAAATCAATGCCCAAAAATCGCTAAAAAACTTTAACATAAATAAGATGTTGATGTTTACTAACTCTAACTTGACTACTTGTCCAGCTCTTAGCCCTTTTTGGTAGGATAGAAGGCCCAAACCACAACATCTCATCTTGTCTAAGTTATGAGAATATAAAAGAGAACTATTTGGTGCCTAGGTTTGAGCTCTAGAACTTACTACTTGATTCCTTAAATTATGAGAATGGCATAGAGAATTTTTTTATGTTGGCAAAGAAATTTAGTGTTAAAAATTTAGATTCTTAATGAACATGTGAGGCTTCTTCAAAGCAAGTAAAACAACCAAAATTGGGCAAAGTATCTTCTATGTAGTAACATTGTTAGCTTATTCCAAGAACATAAGGTCAATCATCTTCAAACTAATAAAAAAATAGATAGATCCACTTGCAATTATTAGAACGTAGACAATTTCTTGAATTTTGGATGTGAAGTGGTGGTGCTAAAGAGAATTTTAGTTATTCTAACCCTATGGGTCCACAATATTGATGAACAAATTTGCTATCTTTAAGAACTTTGCTATTTTGATGAATAACTTTGTTGTCCTCTGTGCTTTATTTCCTTGTCTTTCAAAATGTTCCTGGAATTCACATGATGTTTGTACATATAATTTGCCCTTAAAATTTCATTTTACATTTCATGAAAATCTTATTTTAGAATCTTTAATATACTTCCAAATAAATATTATATAAAATTTCAAGCATAGCATTTAGCAAATAGAATTGGAGACTTTAATTGAGCATGGATCTACATGGATCACGATGCCCGAGGTCCTAGAAGTTCTTTCAACTTTCATGAAGTCTAGACTCCAATATAAATATGAAGGGTTGAATTTTGAAACTTTGGAAGTTTGGAAGTTGAATTTTTGGAGTTAAAACTATAATATTTATGTAAGCTTCATAAGTTGTAATTTGAAGGAAGTTGTAAGTTGGCAAACTTGCCCATTGTGCAAACTTCAAAATTTGGGACAAGCTTTGTGGATGACCCATTGTAAAGTGCCATATCTTTGAAGTTTGTGGGTTGTAAATCTTCATTTTCGATATCATTGTATAGAGCATTAGATTATAAATTTTGCCACTTGCAAAGAGTAAATTGTCAGGTTTCAAGGATGCATCATGTACTTATTACAACTACCTTACTTAGCTCATGAATTTTAAATCAAATTGTAGCCATTCAAAACCATGGTTTTATACAAGTTATGCACTTCAGTGTGGATGGCCCAAAATTGCAAGTGCCTATCAAATGCAACCAAATTGACTTTTGAAGTGCATGATGGGCATCAAATTTTAATATGGCTCCTAATTTTGTCATCCAAATTGACTTTTGAAGTGCATGATGGGCATCAAATTTTAATATGGCTCCTAGTTTTGTCACCCAATATCTCAGTGCAATGCCCTCCTCTACAACAAATTTCCTTGCTCTAGTTTGGGGATAGTGTACCCCACCCTATCGTTTGGTCGAATGATTGTAGCTCCTTGTTCTACTTCTATCTAGGGATTGCTAGCCTCAAATTCCCACCTTTCTCTCTTCAACTGGCAATCTCCCCCTCTCCTTTTTCTCGTTCCTTTTCCCTTTTTCTGCATGTACGATGCACATCTCTTTTTTGATGGTTTGTTATTAGGAAGCGATATTTTATCATGGAATAATTTTCTTCATAATTAGGTCAATCAAGTTGTGAGCACACAAAAGGAATTCAAAGACGCGTCACTCACTAAAACTCTTTCACAAGGCATTTGAAAAGCTTGCTTGAGATTAGGTTGGTCTTGGATGGACCAACTAAGAGGCATTGAGTGACAAGCGATGTTGTTGCACAAAGCTTGAGATCTATAATGATTGAGATTAGATTTCTTTGATTGGTCAATCATAGATAAATGCTTTTTTGGCCCTTTGCCCCTTCATCTTGGCTTACCAATGTCATCCATCCGATTCACAAGTGTGATAATCCCATAAGGCTCAAAAAATACTCTACCATCATGATTAGACATGTAATGGCTAGATCTGTGGCTCTATTTTTAAAATGTGCTAAGTAGTGAAGTAGAGAGTCATCATTTACATATAGTTGATAGGTAGGGTTCAAATCTCACCACTTTGTTTGGGTTGTGTGTGTGTGTTCTCTCCAATAATAAAAAAACAATGAATATTATAAGAATCGAATCGAACAACTGAAATTCAAACAATTACTTAGATCGTTCGTCTGACAAGTGGAGTTATATCTAGATAGGTGTCTTAGATAGCCATGAAGAGAGCAAAAATTTAGACATCTGTGATGGCCATGCAATCTTCGAATTAGATGTTCTATGTCAATCAATGGAGCAATGATATCAGGTACAAAAAGAAAAAAAAAATAAGAAAGCATTTGACAATGTTAATGCATGTAAAGAAAAATAAAGAATCTATAAATTAATTGTTGTAATACAATGATCAGATCACAAAAAGGGAATCATGTGACCGATGATGGTTCACAATAGTTGTGCGCTAAGCATTGTGATCCTACTATGTTTATTACATATGAAACAATCCCTCTATATTCTTGAATTATTCTCCCTCTCGTGATATATGATTCTAAGGAGTCAAATAACCTAATACAATTGAATTCTTACTTGAACTCTAATTCTCGCAATATATTCTTATTTTGATTTATTGTACACACACACACACACACACACACACACACACAAAGTTATAGAGATTGTGTCTAACCCGTTCTTGTGAACATGTGTTAGGCACAATGTGGTGTTTACAAGATAACGCTAAATTGTTTAGTGTAAACTGTAGAGTCTATAAACATGACAATGAGCAGTTGTTGTGTATAGTAGCATGTTTGACCAGCGACGTAGTCTGCATTAGATTTGGTAGAGAAAGAGCTCTATATTGAGTGGTACTGTTTGATACTCGAAAGTGTCGCAAGTTGATGGTGTTGAGGTTGCCGAGTCAAGTCGAGTTGAATTGTCGATGTCGATGGTGGATCACTGAAGTTGAATATTCATTGTCAATTTGACTTTTGCTCTACTTCGAATATCTATGTATTTTTGCAGATTGTTCGAATATGCATGTATAATTGCAAATCGTCTCAAATAATAGTTCATTCATGTAGAGAGTGAGTATTTACATTATAATACAGGAGTACTCATAAGATATAATTAGATGAGTAGGAGCAAGATTAAACTGTAATACTCCTCCTTAGGCTTACTACTAGCAATCTGAATAAAAATTTAACATACTAGCTAAGGTAGCATGTTTTTCCTTTGACAATGGCTTTGTCATAATGTCAACCAACATACTATCTATATGATAGTAATTTTATTTGACATCCTTAATTGGAACTTTTTCTCTTATAAAATAAAATTGAATTTGAATATGCTAGTTCTAGAGTGAGTTCTTGGGTTCAGAGAAAGAGCTATGCAGCTCAGATTGTCGTGATGAAGTATTGTTGGTCTTGTTGGATTTATCTCTACTACTCTCCTAAATCCTATATTAATCTATTTCCATTCATGTTGCTGCATATTTACTTGCATTGTCGCACAGACTGTAGAAATACAAGTAAACTTCAATAGGAAAAAAATCCGAAAAGGCCGAAGTCTACGAAAAAGTATCAATTTTACATTTTCTAATATTTTTTGAAGAGTGTCGCATTTTCCCAAAGAAAAAAAAAATGCGACAAACACTGTGCACTTGTTTTCTCCGAGCACCTTCGACATTTCCTGACACCTTCGACATTCCTTCATAGCCGAATGTCGGATTTCACACTCACTACCGCACTGTGCAAACTAACGTGACAATGACAGCAGCCACCCACGATCTCCTCAAGATGGCACAAAAATTTCACGCCATCTCTTGTACCTACCATCTATACAAATGTAAATTGTATATAATTGATTATCGTAATCAATTAGATACATTGATGAATTTTGCATTTCATTAGAAAAGACAAACATTGTAGATGCTTCTTATGCATCGATTCCTCCTTCAGACGGATTATCATAGCTTTTACAGTTTGTAGTTAGCTTTGTGAGCACGTGGTCTTGTTCGCAATTGTCTTGTGCTCATCTGCATCACTAACTTGTATTTCGTTACATTCAATATGAATAAAGTGCTGTCTAGTTTTGCATTCAGGTTTTGGTCAATATTGCAATACTTTCTGCTTTCTATCTGACCTTTTGATTGATTTGTCTGACTATCTACTCATTGCTTCTGCTACCACCATGCATTTATCTCTAAATTTTATCATTGTGTTCGCCTATTGTTGACAATAGTGCATGCACCGAGGGAATTTTTTCTTTTTTTGAACATGGTATCAGAGCGTTTATATCAGAACTCATCTGATTATTTAAGTGGTTTTATGTCAGAGCTATTTCTATAGCCTGATAAGCTTCTCACAGAACCTGATCCTACTAGCCGATAGGATAACTATTTTCTTGTTTTGTAAGTTTGCACTAAATTTTCATACTTAAGTCACTGATAGTTGTTACTATCATCTAGACTAATCTTCCGCATGGATTTCCAAGGGAAAGCCAGTCCTATCATGGACAAGCTTGATGGAGCCAATTACCATCTGTGAAAATTTAAGATGAGAACTGTGCTAATGGCTAAGGAGTTTTATGAAGTTGTTATAGGTGCAGAGGCAAGACCCGAAGCCGACGATGCAACAATCTCTCGATGGAAGCTGAAGGATGGAAAAGCTTTTGCGCTGATCATCCTCAACATCTTAGACATGCAAATCGGCCATGTGTCTGAAGCTCAAACATCCAAGTAAGTTTGGGACATCTTGAGCACACTATATGAAGTGCGAGATATAGCTTCCAAGCTACATCTCAGGAAGAAATTTTACTCTCTCAAGATGACAAATGGTGATTCCCTGCAGAATCACATCAACCAGTTCAAGAGCTTGCTAAAGCAAATGGCCACTATCAGATTTGTCATAGACAATCAAGATGCAGTAATGACACTGCTTTCAAGCTTGCCAAGCTCATATGACAGCTGGGTGATGATCATCATGACACACCCACAGTTGACTCTTTCAAGAGTCATTTCAATGTTGTTGCAGGACGACACTCGAATGAACAAAGCCTCCAGTTCCTCGACTGTTGACTCTCACGACTTGTACACCAACAGAGGCTCGACAAAGCAGAAGAAGAAAGGCCCGAAGATATTGACGAAAGATCAGAAGCCAACACAACGTCAAGAGCAGTCGAATCAACCAACAAAGAAGAAGTTTTCGACTGCAAGCGTTCCAACCACGAGATCACATGTATTGATAAGCTAGTTGTAAAGGCAAAGTGTTCAAAATGTATGGCCACGAGCCAATGACTGTCTACCACATGGCTAGTGCTACAAATGTAGCATATTAAGTTTAAAAAATATGGCATGTTCATATTCATTTGTTGACACACAAAACTCATTCTATCTTTAAACCCTCTTAACTCAAAACCCCAACCCCCCACCCCCCCTCCTCTCTCTCTCTCACACACACACACACTTTTTTTTGTCAACAAAAACAAAATGGAATGTAGTTTATGCAATTTAAGCCGTCTTGATGAAAAATACATGGTCTTTTCCTATGTGGTGATGGATTGATAAGCCTCCATGCGTAGGTTCACTTCTTCATGGCATCAACAACTATACCAATGCACATGGTAAGTAGTTTGAGGATTTTTGTAATGAGTTTCATGGAGTGATGTAAAAGATGCTCATGCGCAAGCCTCCAAGCTACAAGCCTAGTAATTCTCTTTTGTTGTAGCCATTAGCGCTATATACTTCAACTCAACAATGTGTGATGATGGAAGTGACAACTTCTCAAAACTTTAAAATTAAAAGATTATTTCAATTGATCATTTTCATTGGAGGTAATTGTTTTGGAATTAGGAATGTGTAGGACCCTTCATGCAGCCTTGCATTTTGACAATTGTATCAACCATCAAAAGCCATTTTGGCTATAAGATACAAGCTTCCTACAAATTTGGGGTCATAGCATACAAGCACATATAATTCAAAAACATCATTTTGACATGCTCCTTTTTTTTTTTTTTTACTTGTATAGATTCACAATAATTATATCATACACATCATTTGAAACTTCGAAAAAATTTGAGAACAAAATTTCACATTGATGATTCAACTTTCAGCCCTTGGAACTTGGAAGCTCATCTTTGAAATCCGTGCCCCTCTCTAAACTATCAAAGGGCATTACGAATTTGAAAGTCAAATGTTTTATCAAATCTTCATTATAAAAAAAAAGCATGACATACAAACTTCATCAACAAACTACAAGGCTTAGGCTACACGTAATGCTTGTGTGAACTTTGAAGCAATGCTTGTACCTACCCCTTACCTACCCAAGCCTACTCTCCACTCACCCAAAAGTGCTTTGGACAGAGGTGGAAGTCGTTTTGCAATCAATAAGCCTTAAGGATGCGACGAAAAATCGACAAATACAAACAACCCAATTGTTGAAATTCAGTTTTCACCGCTTCATCGTGAATTTATAGGTTTTTAATATGGGTCAAAATCAGTTGGTTTAGTTATAAATCTTAGGTTTTAAGGTATTATGTTAACCTTTTAAGAGATTCCTTAATATTTTTGTGAGTTTCTTACAAGGTTAGTTTGAAACTTTTCTTTGGTTCATTTATCCTTTTTGAAGTGTCCTAAACACTGAATCCTGAAGTCTAATTATGTCGACCGCCTGAGCCAGGAGCGAAGAGTCTTGTCCAATCTCTCATTCGTCATCGATGAATCATGATCCCTGTACATAATTGGCGCACTTGTGATTGTTTGTGAGCTCTGGGGATGATCCGATGACGCCATCGTTTGCATGCTGTATCGGAAACCGATCATACATTGTCCTGCACCCATCACGATTCGCGCATGATGTTTCCTCAAGACAAAGCACGTGTCCTAGACTCTAGTAATTGTCAGTGTAGCTTTATATTTTTGTGAGATATCAAAATTCAAATCCATCATGTTTCCAAATTTCATATCTCCATGGCTGGACGGTGGACGTTTGGCGTAGTTCTGGTCCTGCTAGGATCTTATCTTGCATTAACATAGGGATTTAACAATAAGCTCATATGTTTGAGAATTAAACGTAAGTTGAATTGCTCGTCATGCAATGCTACTAACAAGTTACACTATGTACTTTGTCGTTTAAGGTTTCTACAAACAAGCACATGCATCTAACATGATTACTTTGCTCATTCTAAGATACTCCCTGTGTTGCTCCAAGGCCCTATAGAGCACAGCCACACTTCAATTCCTCTGTCTTCGCTTGCTAAAAATACGTCGCTCAGCCAGTATGGTAACTATTGTATGATAGAAGACATATGATAGTCGCTATGACAGGTCTGATCGAGTGTGAATACCAACTTAAATATCTATTAACATTATAAAAGTAGACTGTGCCTGCCTTCGAAGTAACATTTGAAACGTCGGATATGCTTCTCATAGTATATTTCTTATCATCCTCACCTGCAAATTGTCATCGAATAGTGGATACATCAACCAGTTCATGCCGTGTCATGCCTTAAGAATGTGGAGCATTCTCAATGCAATCTTTCCTCTGACTCGAGAGTATTCAGACACTCCAAAGTCAGCTTTTCCTCGGATAACGAAAGCAGGGACATGGCTACCGAGCGCCATTGTTGCAATAGTACATTTTGGCTCTACATAGCTATTATTGTGGGGCTAGTTGCTTTTGCTGGTATGATGTCGGGGCTGACATTGGGCCTTATGTCATTGGAACTTGTGGACTTGGAGGTTCTTATGAAATCTGGTGCCTCAAAGGATCAAGTACATGCAGGTGAGTTTCCATCCTTCTGGCAGTTTTGTTCTTCAAGTCTAAGCTCATCACTCCATCCTTGCAGCTACCTAGATTAAAATTCATTCATTCTCCTGGCTTATAATTGGTATGCTAACTTTCCATTTTAAATTCTTATTTCTAAAACTAATGACTTTCATGAAGTTTTGAGTGATTTGTTCAGCTTTTCCACTCGCAAAGATACTAATTGCTATATGCAGTAACCCAGATAATGGTACATCTTCTTAGAGCATTTAAACAGCTAACTCGCTGATCAGTTACGATTCACAATATTTTATACTTTTCAGACTCACACTCACTGCTTTGATTCTTTATTAATAAACCAATATGGAAGTTGTGGAGTGGTAGCGATGGGGAGGAGCCCCAATTAACATGCATGGTGGAGAGAGAGAGAGAGAGAGAGAGAAGAAGAAGAAGAAGAAGAAGAAGAACAAAAGAAGAATAAGCTTTTATTAATGTATTTTCCATGTCAAAAAGGCATATAATACAAAAGAGTACATAGCAAGTCTGTTGTACAAATGGGAGCTTATGAAATGTCTTTAAAACAATAAAGAAAAGCATATGTAGTGTAGGTGCTAATGGCAAAATATATGTAATATAAGAGTATCTGACGACAAATGTAAGTCTAATGATAATGGAATAGAATGTTGTCCTCAAATCCTGCTACTACCTATAAAGAAAGATTTAATGGGGACAATGCTTGGAGGAAGGCCCAATAGGTGTTGTTGACATCATTGAGGAGGTCATCTCTGAGATGCGTGGCTCTTCTTAGTATTATATGTGGCTTTGCAAGCAACATGAGTCTGGGTAGTATGTCATCTCTGATCTGATCTATGTCTAGAAAGGTCATTGTCATCATCCTTGTGACCTGAATCTAGATCTATCTGTGATCCTTTGCGAGAGAAGGACATAATTTAGAGCTCTATGGTAGTATGTCATCTCTGATCTCTATGTCTAGAAAGGTCATTGTCATCATCCTTGTGATCTGAATCTACAAATTTGAGCTCTATGTCAGAGTGACTCCGTTGAACTGGTTGACATAGATCCTACAATAGAAAAAAAATCTCCTTGACAATGAGTGGAACAGAACCTGAATTTTCATATGCTATAATGAACCTCAGTGTGACAAATGTAGCTCGAAGTGATATCTCCCTTTGACCTCATAGTAGACTGGGCATCTAAATAATAAGTGATCCCTAGACTCCATCTTAGATAGAGAACATAGTTGGTAGATCCTCTCCTCCTGCAGAGTACCCTGAAAGTGTCTAGTCTCGATCTGAAGCTGATGTGATGAGACTCATAGCTAGCCCAATATTAATGAGATCTCCTATCCTCTCATGCCCTCCTCCTGCGCGCAGCTCGAATGACAGGTCCTACACACAAGGATTAACAAACGTATTACTATCCAAAATTACAATAATCAGTTCAAAAATGTAATTCAAGTGATAACAACGCCAACCGAGTAATAAGAGCTACATCCTAATTTCTCACCTGCCCTCTGCATGGCCTCCTCATGGAGGAATGTGTCGTAAAAACGTGGGTGACCGGCAGCCCTCTGCATGGCCTCCTCATGGAGGAATGTGTCGTAAAAACGTGGGTGACCGGCAGTAGAAGTTTGGGCGTAGGCGTGTAGGAACAGAAATGCAATAGTTAGCAGCAGAAATATTCAAGGTGAATGATTCAGACAAATTGTGCAAATGAATGATACAGTAGTGAGACAAAAATGCACTCTGATTAATATCAAACAGTGAGTACAATGCTTGAAGTGATAACTTCAGCTTGATTGTTGAGCGTGATTACGTTGGCTACAGATAACTCTGATTGTTACTTAGCTTGATTCAACTAGTAGTATATATTTACAAGTGTCTTAAAAAAATATTTTACAAGCATTAAATGCTATTTATGCAAGTCTTTGTATATGTACAAAGTAGGTAACTGCCCTTGGGATATTTTAGCTGTCCAGCTGTTTTTAGGGTTGATGATAAGTTGGCGACGTCGGTCTGCCACTGTTGCAAAAAACCTGAAGGTAGGCCTGAAATGGACTTCAAGGCATTTTGGTCACTATGTCGCATTTTTTTCGAAGGGGCAAAAAATGCGAGGAAGGCGAAAAAGGCGAAAAAGACTTGTATTTTGTTTCCTTCATTAGATTCAGATCGTTACTGAGTAGGAGTGTATCATCTACATACAGAGGAATGATGATGAAGTAATCTGATACAGACTTGAAGTAAACATTCGAGTCTGCCGAGTTTAGAATAAATCCATTCTCGATCATAAATACGTCGATTTTCTAGAACTAGGCTCTAGGTGACTGTTTCAACCCAAAGAGTGCCTTGTGAATATTGCATATAAGGTGGTGTTGCTTGTCGTTGAGTTCGTATCCCTCTAGCTACGACATATAGATTTCCACTTCGATGGTTCCATTCATCAGAAACGGTGGTCGGTTCCTACACAAAGTAGCAGGCCGGATCATGGAGGCTATCTGGACCCATTCGACCTTCTGGATTGAACTTCGATCCTCTGATGTGGATTGAATCGTTGAGGTTTTGACTCATTATCTGAGTCAGTGTCGCTATTTTGTAGTTGAATCCCTGGATCAGAATTTGGTTGCTCGATCCTTGGGTCGGATTTGTCAGCAACTTTTCCCTTGTGGTCGATGAACTGGTCTTCCACAAAAATGACATCTCTATTGGTGAATGCCTTCTCAGTATCCAGATTGTAGAGCTTGTATGCCTTGTGATCTGGGGAATAGCCAATGAAAATCGTTTTCCTGCCTTTGTCATCCAGCTATCTTCTTAGATCTTCAGGGATCTAAGCGAAAGCGAGACATCCAAACACTCGAATATGTTTGAGTGATGGTTTTGATCCTGTCCACACTTGTAAGGTATCTTGCCATTCAAGGCTTTGGTGCATTAGAGGAGTTTTGAGCTCCAAAAAGACCCTTTAAGAATTCGTGCAAGATGTAGTTTATATTATCAAGATATTATAACACTAATATTTTTGACTTGCCATAACTTTTTAATCGTTGCTCAAAAGTATGTCATCTAACATATCATTGAAAAGCCCTTGTTGATCACTTTTCAATGCACCAAACTTTGCTAAATTCGGACTTATCACTAAAAAGTTATGCCTTTTTTAGTGTGGAATCAAAATGTGGACTCAAAAAGTTACGTTACGTAGATTTCAAATTTGAGTGTTTTGATTGGTCCATGTGTAAGAAAAAATATAAAAAGAATCTTTACAAAGGGTCTTTTTTGGATTTAGAACTCCTTTAATGATGGATCGATTACCCAGAATTTCTTTGGAAGAGAGGCATGGGCCAGCATGCTCTTGGCACTTTCGATGAGTGTCCGATTCTTCCGTTCAGCTACACCATTGGACTGAGGTGAGTAGCTGGTTGTAAATCGCTGATGTATTTTGTTGGCCTTGCAAAAATCCTTGAATTCTGTGGATATATACTCTCCCCCTCTATCTGTGCGTAGAGCCTTGATCTTCCTTTGGGTATGGTTTTCTGCAGATGCCTTAAACTGCTTGAAGCTTTGGATTTGTTCTTCATAAAGTAAGTAGCAGTCCTTTGAGAGTAGTCGTCGATGAAGGTTAAGAAATAGAGAGCTCCCCCTATGGAAGCAGTCTGCATCGGGCCAAAAATGTCGCTGTGTACAAGGTCAAGCAAGCCTTTGGAAGTATAAACTGAGTCTGAAATAAAAGGGTTTCTTGCATGCTTGTTGATAATACAGCTTTCGCATGGAGAAGTTGGCTTGCTGACAGAAGGCAGATCTTGTACTAGTCTTTGAGCAGACATTTGCTGGATACTATTGAAATTGAGGTGGCCAAGTCTGAAATGCCACAACATACCTATTGATTCAGCAGTGGTTGTGTGAAGAGCTTGACTATTAGAAGAGTAGCAATGGCTGAGTTTGTAAAGATAGCTGCTTCTTCTTCTTAATGCTAGAACCTTTCGGGATTTGTCAAGAATTGTGCAGCCGTCTGTATCGAACTCGACCTTTCGACCTGAATCGGTAATTCTGCTAACTGAGAGCAGATTCTTGGTCAGATTTGGAACATGGAGAACGTTGGAAAATAACTCGACTTCACCTTTCTGGAATTCGACTCTGACTGTTCCTTCACCTTTGATTGAATGTGATGAGTTGTCTCCAAGTTGCAAAATTCTTGTATGGGTGAATGACTTGTAGTCAACAGTGTCCCATAGTTCTTTGGCTAGTAGTATGACCCTCATCTTGAATTTCCAGAGATGGTAGTTGTCTCCATCGAGTTTGTCAATGAGAGATGAACTAGAAGATGGATCCATTCTGGTTGAATGAGATCGTTGATAGAATCAATGAAATCAAAATACTGTTGGCTGCATGTTTGCTAGAAAGACGTCTTGGTAGATCTTGTCAGTCAACCTTTTTGCCTATCTTGTGATCTTGATCTCGGTGCATCCATTTTCAAAGGGGAGGAGCTTTCAAATCAAAGGTCTTCTTCAAGCATGGAAGGAATGGTGGGATGATCATCAAGGAAGGTGGTATTGGATTTCCATCAAGGAGATCCTCTCATGGCAATGGTGATTTGGCTACATTCAAATATCCTTTGGCTAGTTTCCACACCAAAGGATCTACTCAACAAGTTCTATGTTATTTTATCTTTTTAGGAGGAGTGTGAAAATTAGAAAAAGTTATCTATGTTGAGTTCTAAGGCTGTAAAACTCTTGACTGGACACATTTAGGTGGGCTGGGACCTATTTCTACATGGACCGGCATTTTTCACTCAGTCTTACAAAAACTGGTATATATTAGATATTTCTGACGATTATTGAGACCATTACAAAAGTCTATTGCTTACTATCTAATAATGTGTCTAGCCACTTTAAGGGCGGGCTGGGACCCTTTTCTGGCCCAATATTTTGCATCAAACTTTGTAGAATTTTGTGTCATAGAGATGTTCACCAACTAATTTTGTAATTGATTTTTGTTAAAATTAGCCCGATTTTTGGTGTCAAAAATTTGGCTAGAGGGTTTAATCTCTTTGACTTGTTCACATAACAAGTGGTGCAACACATAGAGAACCTAAATCTGGATTTTAAGTCTAACCAAGTTAGAGTTGAATAGTCTACAATGTAGTCTCGCATAAGATTACAAGTAGACTTGTTAGGCCAAGATGTTTCACTTAATAGAACCTTCAAATGTTGTGGGTTTTGTTATTTAAGTCTCCTTTTGAAACAAATTTGGCTCTATTTTTTTCTACAGTTCAAAGGTGAGATACGATATACCATGATGATAAACAAGTTGGGCTTTTAAGCAAATTCTAGTGTCATATCAGTGCAGTGCCAAGTTTTCTTCGAATACCTCTAGGATAGGCCTAGCTAGTCTTGCAAGAATCACACAAAAGGTGATTAGTTTTCTAAGGTTAAGGAGCCATTACCATGGAGAAAAGAAATGGTGAAGTTCATGAGCTTCATCTTTCATCACACTCATAAGTATAGCTCAAGCAATTCGTAGCCATTTTTCTTTCCTATCAATGAAATGGTGGCAATATAGGTGCATTTATTATACAAAGTGAGTGTTATTATCGTTAGTCTTTTAAGTATAGTGAAGTAATTTTTTGTCAAACTTATCTGCTTTGTTACAGCTAAAATCTATCCAGTGGTGAAGAATCAACACTTGCTCTTATGTACTCTTCTCATATGTAATGCAGCAGCAATGGAGGTACTGCACTAATATTATGAACATTTTTTACATGCATCATCGTTTCCAATAAAGAAACATATGTATCAATAAAACTGTGGATCCTAAGTTGATTCTATTCAAACTATGCAGGCACTTCCAATATTTTTGGACTCCTTGTTACCAGCTTGGGTTGCCGTTTTGCTGTCTGTCACATTAATACTCTTGTTTGGAGAGGTGATTTGATTTAGTTTTGGGAACATGATTACCTTTATATTTGGCCTCTTTAGAAGGGTGTTAGGAGTTGCCTTTTCACGCCTTATTCACAAAATGTGGCTGTCTTTGCGATTTATTTTACTCATTGTTCCTCATAATTTAATGTACATCCATTATCTAATTTCTGGATTTTTAACTTATTGTCTTTGACATAAGGCCTTGTGATATGAACAAAATGATGCTCAGATCCTACCACAAGCCATTTGCTCTCGCTATGGATTAGCAGTGGGAGCAACAGTTGCACCGTTTGTCCGTGTGCTTGTTTGGATATGTTTTCCCATTTCATATCCTATAAGCAAGGTATGTATTAGTTTCTTATTGTTGCAACTATTTACTGAATAACTAGACGTGCATTTAAGTGGGAAGCATGATCATTCTTGTGAGTCAAAGAGATAGATATGAATATCTTATTAGCAAGGGTCTCTATTTTTTTTTTTTTGTGGAATTGCAATTCAATGAGCAAGCCTAACATTCAACGAGATATATTCATGCTCCTGTTCGTGCTAGTTCTTCATTGTAATTGTTAAGTACAGATATTTATTTGCAGTCTCTATCCCATACCCTTTTTTTGTAGGGTAGTTATAGGTTTTTTGGGTGTTTGTTTACCTGGGATACTATTGGCCAACCTACCAAGTATGCATAGAACAAACTACTCATATTTTCAATGGTTCTAAAACAATTGATCCTAGAAAAATACACATTATCTAATTATGTTGAGAAATGAACACTTAAACCAATCACAACATCAAGCTGTTCTAGAGTCCAAAAGAAAATTGTCTAATGTTGCTTTAAGTTACAAGTAGACTTTGACGTCACAATCTATAATAACAGATTAACAAGAATCGCTCTAATCAGAAGAGAAATCTATATCTTGTTCATTGATTACTACGATGACGAATTTTTCTTGTTTAGATGACCAAGAATGAGTACTCTCTCCAACTTGCCCTTTGCATCATCACGTCGACCCCAGTCAATCCATCTAGCTATCATAACTTGAAGCTACTAAAGGAGAATTCACTATAAAGGTATTTGGAGGATTTTTCATAGGCTAGGCTTTGCTACTAAAAGATAATCAAGTGTGGAAATGTTTTGAGGTCTTTTCTTAGGTGAGAACTTTGAACCATAAAATGTTTACAGTTTGAAGTTTGAATGCTAGAATTATGAACTGTGTCACAGATTCTAGCACCAATGAAGTATAAATTGAAATCACATTAAGCAAGCTAACAATCTCCCTGAAAGAACACACACACACACACACACACACACACACACACACACACACACACATGTATGTATGTATGTATGTATGTATGTTAGCATTAATGACCCAAAGCCCTACAAGCAATAGGAAAGGCCAAAGTTCTCCCACAAAATCATAAGCTGAAGAATGAATGTACGTAGGGCCCATTCATACTCATTAACAATCCCAAAGCAGAAGCTTCTAGGCACATTACCTAAGCTTATGTAAATAAGGTCACAAGGTGGAAAATAGTGCCCCCTCTTGGAGGGTTTGCCCCCTTCTACTGGGACTCCCAATCTAGTACCAAAATAGCAAAGTTGGGGCCCATGGCTAGTCTCAAATATCAATGCATAAAGAAGGGTCTTAGGCTTGTACATGAATAAAAGCACTCATGGCCTAAAAATGAATCAATAAATATAGGGCATGTAATCCATGTTCTCTATGGACCCAATATTCCATAATTTTCTCCCATTGAAAACCATTGCCCTTGATGTGGCCAAGTAAAAATCTATGAACAAAGTAGCATGATTTGTTGAATATGATTAATGTTGGATCCAAGCCACACAAGTGTTCACAGTGACAACCTTAACATAAAGACAAATGGACACAGAGTGCCCAAGAATGCCAAATGAAGGTGTCAAAACATAAGGTTCCAAAAAAATGGCTCCAAACATGTAGATACCAAGCAAGTCATATGGACCAAGAATGCCAGAGAAAAGGCATCAATAGGAACATCCTGGTACCAACTAGAAAAGACTATAAGACGTCTCTGATAAACAATAAAGAAACTTACATGTAGGTCTAACTAGTAGATATTCTAAACTGGACTAGATTGAATGAAAGATGAATTCCAAAACATGTGCTAATATGAATAATAGTCCAAAAGCTAATATAATGTCATCATCATGTCCTAGTGGAAATGAGAAAGGACATAATATGAGCTACAAATAGAGTTGGGGTGTGTTGCTGATGTCATATGTGAGGCTATTGTCTCCTCCTGGTAGGGAAAATGGCTCTCATGGTATGATGTGCAGTTTTATTAGCAACATGAATCTAGGTCATACGCACTCTTTGGTCTCTATGTCGAGGGATGTCTCTATCATCCTCATTTCCATCTGAAGTTGGATCAAGCCTTGATCTCTTGCAAGAAAAGAATGATGTAATCTTGAGTTGTATGTTAGAGTGACTTGGATGAACTGGCTAACACAAATTTTGTAGTAGTAGAAACATCTCTCTGATCATGAATGCAATGGGAGAGGGGGAGGGAGAGCGGGGGAGAGAGAGAGAGAGAGAGAGAGAGAGAGAGAGAGAGAGAGAGAGAGAGAGAGAGAGAGAGAGAGAGAGAGAGAGAGAGAGAGAGAGAGAGAGAGAGAGAGAGAGAGAGAGAGAGAGAGAGAGAGAGAATAACACATATTTCACATAGTCCCCCTTGACAAAAGTCAAGACCAAATCCTTTGAATCCTTTCATTTTATAGCATAACAGGTTTAAACGAAGCTGAAAATAACTTACAATACAAAGTACCATAAAGTGAAGCAAGTTTTAGGAGACCCAACCCACCATCCTAGAAAACAAAATTGCACGAGTTAGTTCAGTGAGGAAGGCAGGTGTCATAGCTGAGCATTAGTTGTTATCCATGTCCGAAACAAGATACACTATTAGCTTTAAATGAAATGTATAATAATCAGTCCAATCTTCCCTACCAAATTTTCTTTTTACCACATCGTAGGTCTTGCCCTAATATTACTGTATCAAGGCATTCGCCATACTGATCAATATAAGACAAGTATACCTATTATTATATAACAATCCCACAACATAATACGACAAAGCCATAATCAATCACTACCAGTGGAAAATGTATGGTTTGGCCATAGGAGTTGGTATCAGGGCATATTCATGCCATTCTGTACCCATCAATACCAATGAATCATTTGGCACTCGATGGACTTTATGTAAAATTACTTGCCATTCAAGCTGACCTGGGAAATCCATGCCATTCAAGCCTACCAAACCCCGAACCGATTCAAATGGAATAGATGCACAGAACTGAAAATTATTACATTACTATAGTCGGGTATTTTGTTTTAGTGCAACAATAAGGTGTGTTATTTCTTGTAGGTATTAGGGTACCTCTGTAACATTTTGACCCCTAAGACTAATCTATTAGTCTTTTACGAGTGCGGTAAATACTGAGCATATCTATCCTTTCCAGTGCCACTATAATCACACTATACTCGTAAATACGTAAAGACCTAAATTACTTACATTCTTGTAGGTAAGGTTGTTTATTTGGGGTTTTCTTTGGTTATAAGCATTGATAATACACTAAACAATTCCGTACTAGTAGTGTTTAGTTGCAAGCAACATATTAATGTTTTAAAGAATGCTGTGAAGTATATTGATACAAAGTAGCACAATTTTTAGCTTAAATCGAATGCATAGAGCTTTGCCCATAACCATCCCATCACTCGAAAGCTAGCATATGTAGTTGGGATTTGCATAAAATCATACCTGAATGCGTGTAGTAGATTCTTCCTGAGAGGTAGTCATATTCGTTTCTTCCACTTTGCTAAGCCACACACCCTACTAGCATTATGATTGAAGAGCAATAATCTCAAATTAATGCTGTGCATATTGCATAACAAAGCATCGAGTTCTAAGAGCCATACTTATTTGCCAATGTCTTCCTTTATTGGTAACAAGAATCCGTAGACATTGATCGCATTATGTGTTACCTTATGATATTACTTAGAACTCTTCTTACTTGAAGACAAGCACAATTTTAACCAAAGATGAGTTAGATGTATGAACTTACCTTTCTTGAAAGCTTAGTTAGCAATCCCTTACTAGGCAAAGGGAAAGCCTTAGGTAGTAATTGTGTAGAACAATGAAAACGTGTTGTAGAACATCGAGCCATGGGCGCCCATATAGTGTATGCAAGGCAACACATTCATTCATAAGTACTGATCAAAAAACATGCATATAGAGGCAGCGAATATTGTTGGCCACATTTTGCATAATTTTCACATGATATGTGTGATAACTCACTAACAAACCAGCGACCTATAGTTGTAAAAAATTAACATTTTGGAGGGTGCATTTCCATCAAAATGAGCGCTACAAAAAATGATGGAATCCACTAAAAAAATTTGGCCATTACCGTGTGGAACAACGATCTACTGTTGTTGATAGATAAGTGAAAGCATGGACAACAAATGAATTGATTCAATAGCTATGAAAGCAATGTCCAAAATGTAAACCAAATTTGCAATGAAGCAAAGCATTCTTAGCACATTTATGTAGCTCGCTCTCATACCTGGAAGGTCGCCTTTAAGAGCATCAATGATTAAGTTGAAAGCTTTTAGTCCAACGCTCCTCTGTAGGTGTCAAACCCACTTTCTTATCACAATGATTTACTCATTTCAGAGACAAAGAGTGGAAGAGGAAGAAGAGAAGACGAATGAGGGTAGGAGTCCATCGCTGGTCCACCCTCATATAAATACTTATTTCTTGTGGTTTAGAGGCACATACAAGTGTGAATGCCCACCATTAGATTATGAGACCTAATAGAGGACGAATCTTAACCGTGGAACAAGGTTGCTTGAGGTGTAAGTTATTGCCTCTCCCAAGAACCCCCAAAAAACAAACTTTGAATTTATTAGCATACCTTCTTAGTTGGTGCCTTATAGGTTCGTCCCAAATACTTTAGTGATCTTGATGGAGTTGAAAGAAGATCTTTTAACAGGGATTAGCATAGTCAAATGGAGTCCATGAGAGAGAGAGAGAGAGAGAGAGAGAGAGAGAGAGAGAGAGAGAGAGAGAGAGAGAGAGAGAGAGAGAGAGAGAGAGAGAGAGAGAGAGAGAGAGAGAGAGAGAGAGAGAGAGAGAGAGAGAGAGAGAGAGAGAGAGAGAGAGAGAGAGAGAGAGCTCTATTAATATCTTTTTTATGCCAAAAAGACATGTAAGACAAAAACATGTCAAGTGCGAAAATGACCTCTTGTAGATCCTAAAGATCCTGCTGTAAAGAACCAAAAGGATCGACAGTGGCACAAAACCACCAGCTAAAAGCCAAAGATCAACCCACAATAGCTCCACCCTCAAGCCAAGATGAATAAACGTAGGAGATGAGAGGATTCATGTTACAACAAACTGAAATTTGGAAGTGTAGGAGGGAGTTTATGTAGGTACTTATAGCCTGACAGATTCATGTGCATATGCCATGAAAACCCTAGTACATTGCTTAACTCAATTGAAGCTAGCCATCAAACACCATGCACTGCTCTACTTCATAAATGGAGTGTCTGCTCTCTCTCAAGGTTATTAATCACATAATTACCCTTGAATGGAATTTTAACATTGAATACGAGTGAATATCCACATCTAAGATTATTCCAAATCCTCTGTACTGGACGTGGACATAACATTCTTCTCCCTTGAACTGCTTTTGTCCTCATAAGTGGAAATTAGGGAAGCTTGTTTATGCTTTCAACTCTTTCCCTCATTCTCAGTCTGTCATTTTCATCTGATTAAGCACTTAGAGGTAGAACAAATTTTCAGTTTTTATATCTATTTTTGAGTACTTTCTCAGGTTCCAAAGGTACACTAAGTTATATATCTTCCAATTGTGTTAGATCTTCATCAGGTTAAATTCTATTACCTTTGTGTAAACTTAATTGAATTTTCTTACATGAGTGTTCCATGAGCAGTGGATTTATCTTGAAGATCAAGTTTGTGAGGTAAAGAACCAATCTTTTATTAACCAAAATAGTCCACAATATCTGGCAGACAATTTGTAAACCTGCCTATGAGACATATATGTGCTCAACATTCCTCCATAGTCTAATTAGTTCTTTTAGTCTATCCATTTATCTAGAATGATTAGTAAAAGTAAAACTAAGAGAGGTCTCAAGTTTATGGAAAACTACAGACAAAAAGTGACATCTAAACCTAGGATCTTTGTCACTAGCAATATCACTTGGTAGTCCATACAACTTGAAAAAACTTTCAACAAAGATTTGGGCTAAATCCAAAGCCTTTGCAGTTGACTTAAGCAGAATGAACGTAGCTAATGTAATTAACCTATCCACAACCACCCAAATAGAATCATTTTGCCATTGGGTCTTCAAAAGTCCAACTACAAAATCCATAGATATACTTTCCAATCTCTTAGTAGGGATACCTAAGAGATGTAATAAACCTCTAGCCTTGAAGCATTCAACTTTACCTAGTTGACAAGGTTTATATTTTATCACATATGACTCAACATCTGGCTTGAGTTTTGGCTAATAAAACTCTCTTTTGACCCACTTCTAAGTTCTGTGTATATTTGGATGACCTGCATAAGGCATGCGGTGACATCCAAAAAAAATTCTTCTTCAATTTGTGAACGCTTTTGGTACACAAACTTTTCCATTTCAAAATACTAATCCATTTCGCACTCCAATTGCAGTATCACTTGCATCAATTCTCACGATGCAAGGTAAATCTAGATCCATGATCTGTAACACAGAAGCAAAAACAATCAAGCTTTTATGTTTCTCAAAACAATGATTTAATCCCTTATTCCATGCAATAGGTTGACTAGGTTGCCCTCTTTTCTTTTATAAACTTAGCCTTTTGTCATAGTATTGAGAGGTACTGCCTCATTGGCTCTAAATAAATCTATGAAAGAATATAGTAAATGCAAGAAAAGGTATAACTCCTTTGACTATTCTGGGTATCAGCCACTCAACTATTGCCCTAATGTTATCTTCGTCCATATTCAACCCAAAAGGGGTGATCTTATGACCAAGATATTTCAGTTCATGCCTAAAGGATTCTAATTCAGATTCCTTAGCATAGAGTTTCCCTCTTATGAGAATCTGCAAGACAGTCTTAATATGATTCACATGCTCCTTATGGTATTCTTAGGTGAGTATAATATCTAGAAATACCACCAAAAAATATGGATGAAACAAATCATTCATCATCTGTTGAAATGTTGCAAGTGCATTTGTTAACTCGAAAGGTATCACTAAGAATTCAAAATGTCTGGACTTTGTCTGAAGACAAGTTTTTTGCTCAACACTAGGATGAATTTTTTTTTTATGGCACTCAGTTCTGAAATCAATTTTAGTGAAGTATTTAGCTCGCCGTACACACAACGTCGTCCATCATGGGCAATGGATATTGATTTTTAGTAGCGATCTTGTTTAATCCCTTATAGTCTACATACATCGGAAGCCTCCATCTTTCTGCGCCTTTAGAAGAATAGGAGCAGTCCATGACAACTTACTAAGTTGGATATGTCCCATCTTAAGATAATTTTCTATTTGATTAGTACCAATACAATTGTCTAGAGGTAGGGTGACTACTTGGAATCAATCCTAGTTTGTGGCCTTTTGACCTAGAATGTGGTAAACTATGAGGTAATTCATTTGGAAATACATCTCATAATTGCATTCTATTTTGTTTGGTCCTGATCTAAATTCACCAAGTTAAAAACTTCAACAAATTCCAAAATGGGCTTGGCATCATGAAATATCGAAAAATTTCATTACACTTGATGTAAAAACCATCTCAGATGGATGTACATATTTGTCTCAAAATGTGTAACTATTCCATCTCTTTCTTTGAATGAGAGTACATGCTAAGCGGAATCAATATCATTAGATTTCTTAAATAACCATTCATAGCCTAAAATTGCATTTGTATATGCTAAATCCAAAACATAAAAATCAATCAAACAATTTGAAAAATCATGTAAATTAGAATTATGATGACTTTCCCATAAGTAATTGAAAAGCAATAAAAATCTCTTCTCACTCTTGATACACAGTTTCACCACCATACAATACTAAATCAACATTAACTCTAGCATACTCGACATGCAGACATCTCCCTACGGAATTTCCTTTTAGGTAATTAGTCATTCCAATTGGTAAAGTGCAATTATCACAATCATATTATTGAAAAGTATTCAGACAAGGATTAAAAATCATTGAAACCATTGTAAATTAGTGTTGCATGTTTCCAAGACATTCATAGTGATGCAAGAATTATTATTCTACTAAGAAAAACCAAACTATTGATTGCTTTTCGACACACAATCACATCATCTTAGAAAATTTGCAATTTTTTCTTAAAATTGCCAAACTTCCAATGACGATAACTTCAACTATAGTGTACCAAATTGATCATTAGAGGGCCCAATACAAAGGGATAGGTCAACAAGAGGTTCGGCATCTGGGGATTCTTTGGAATCTGCTAACAGATATGTTATCGCTCTCACGGGATCGAACCTCCGCGTGACGACTGCCTTCATCTCCTTGATGCTTGTGTGCTTGGATCTTGGATTGAAGATAGGATAGGAAATAATCCCACTATAGACTTATATGCTTCATATGGCATTAGACAGTGATCTAGAACATTCACTAAACACTCATTAGGTATTATGAAGGCTTCATTAAGTTGAGATCTGCAACAGATGCTCAGAACAAGCGAAAATCACGTTTTAGGTCCATTAGGAGGGCACCTTTCTATGAAACTTCGTTGATTCAGTGCACAAGCCTCAAGAAATCATCACAGGAGTTTGATGGTTTGTTTAGGAACACAAAAAACCTACACAATCTCCTAGCAAGCAGATTAGAGAAGCGAAGTTCTAATTTCTAAACGTGTGAAAAGGAATGAAAAATACTAAATTTTTGGACTTCTTTTGACATCGTTTGACATCTATAGCTCGTTCATAGTGTCCACAATTTTTAAGCACTCTCTAAGTATCTACTCTAAGTTTACGACATAGAAATTGATTCTACCAATTGAAAACATCAAGTTTTCATTAAAAAAAAACCATGTTTTTTGACCAGAATTCAACTTTTTCATACATTTTGATGGATCTTAATCTTATAAAAGTGCAACCAATCCTAATTGTAGCCAAAACAATACTTCTACAAATTAGAAAGTTTTGATTTTGCTCAATTTTGACTCTTATTGTTAGCTCATAACCAAAAAAACATCAATTTTGACTAATTTTAACCAAAAAACACAATCTAGAGGCCATCAACGACATGCTTGGCATGCATTCATCAGATCCCATATTACTGATTGAAAATTACCAACTACTCATTGTGATTATTTACAGATAGTATGTTATGAGAATATCCAACCAAACCTCTACACATTGTGAAATTCCAAGCAATCTATTGACATGAAAGAAGCCCATATCACTAAGTGTTAAGCATGGAGTAATCAAAATCTTGGGAAAGCACTTCCTTGGAGGTTAATTCCACCACCAGGAAGAAAAAGCAGAGAGATACTACCAAAAAGATGCAAAAAGCAATGTCAACTCCACCTTCTAGTCGATGCAAGTGGTAGCATTGATACCGCTATGAAGAGCGCATCCTGTATATCCTGAAGATCCTATTGCAAAGCACCAAACAGGTAGACCATGGAGCAAAACCACCCATCCAACTAGAAGTCGAGGATCAACTCACAATAGCTTCACCCTTGAGCCACAATGAATGAATGTTGGAGAGGAGAGGAGAGGATTCTAGTAACCACAAATTGGAATCTGGAAGTGTAGGAGGACAAGTTTCTATAGGTACTTATAGCCTACCAAATGCTTGTGCACGTGCCATGCAAGCCCTAATACACTGCTAAACTCAACTGAAGTTGCTATTGATACTCCTTAGCATGCATACCATCGTCAAACACCATGCATTGCTCCATATTTCATAAATGGAGTCCATTGGCCCTCCCAAGATTATCAACTAAATAACTAGACTTGAATGAAGTTTTGAGGCGTAATTAATATTCTCGAACACTGGAGTGTCAAATATCCATGTCTAGGATTATTCCAGATTCTCTTTACTACACATCAGTGTAACATCAAGTATGTGGTATTAGTAGGAGCATATGAAACATCTTTGAAATAGTAAAGAGAAAGTAAATGTGAATCTAAGTTCTAAAAATCAAACTAAGCCTAGCTGTACAAAATTGACGCCAAAACAAAAATAAAGGTTTTCTCCCCAAAAGAAAGAAGCCAAAAACATATAAAAAATGCAAGCTCTCAACTCAAGTGCCAAGAAAGTGCTTTGATATCATGTTATGAACATAGATACAACATCACATAATAACTATAAACTATAGATGATAAGCCAAGAATATTGAATGAACATCGACTATAGTTAGAAGTTATTTTTAGCAAGGAAGAGAAATAAGTCTCCTGCTTAGTAAATAGGGCTATCCTCAAGCCTGTTTTTTTCCATTAAGAGTAAACCTAATCATAAGGGTTTCAAGCTTATGCATCTCCCTGCCATTTATAGTCTATTGAAGAGTTGGGTTGTTAATTTTAAGCTAGGTGCACGATACTGTCCAAAATATTATGCTCTTCCAAAAGGCCACAAATAGCCTATGAATAGAAATGATATACGTCCTACAAATCAAGACAAATAAGCCATAATATACCACAACTCTCCCCTATTACATCTTGAATCCTTGCCAAACACATATGCTATATTTGACCGAATTGCAAGATATTAATTTTCATAATTTAGATGCTGTTGTTTGCTACTTTTTGTGATTATTCGCAAGTTGATTGGTTTCACATTGAACCTTGATCTCAATGTATGTAGAATGATGATGTGCTACTTTGTAATATCCTTGCAGCTTCTGGATCTACTTTTAGGAAAAGAGCATGCTGCACTATTTTGTAGAGCTGAACTGAAGACTCTTGTGGGATTCTATGAAAAAGAGGTCTGTTGCTCGACTATCCCAAGGAACAAATATCTTTGAGTAAAGCTAATCCAATTGAAAGTGTGATGCTTATTTGGATGAAGCTTAATTTAGATACTTGTTTTGACTTGCCTATTTATAAATCTTTTCTACTATAGATACAATCTACTTTTAGGGGTAGTCATGGTTATTTATCAAAAAATTTAAATAGGTGTATGTTTATATCTTTATGTACCAACCATGACAACTTTGATTAGTTTTGTTGTTGTAAGAAATTTTGTTGATCAGGTTTCAATTGTTTGGCATGTCACCATATAGTGAAGGACACATGTTGATATAAGCAAGGGTTGCCTAGCCTTTATCGCTTGCATGAAAAGTTTCCTATTCTACCAATCATCCTATTAAATCACTTATTTTCTATTTTCCTCTTTAGTCATCCTCCCTTCTATGCCATCTTTTTTAACAGAGGCTAGTGCTCTCCTTTTCATCTTGCATCTCCTTTATCCTTAACCATATTGGATATCCTTATGCTAGTGCTCAATTCATGCTTTGCTCCCAATGCTCATTGGATATCACATTCTCCCTCACTTGTAATCTCCATGTTTCTTGTGCCATCTTAATGAAATGCCCTTATTTTCAAGGGCACGAATCATGTTCTCTAGAAGGTATTGGTTCTCATGCACTTGATTTGATGATGAGTGCTTGAAGATGCATTTACAAGTACAATATGATGGAGGTCTTCATATTGACTTAGAATGTCTTTTAAGCTTATTACTAGGAAGTGAGATAAAAGAGAGGGCTTTGGTCATGTGGCAAGAAGCTTTGCACCTTTATCACTCCTACGATGCTTACCACTTGGCTCCTTTTGGAGTTTCTCCTCCGTCAAAATTACAAAAATTAGATGATAGGAACCTCTTATGCATAATAATTATACGTATGTAATTTTGTGACAAGGAATTGCAAATATTGCCAACATAATTGATCTAATCAATTATCCATTGTCTGGGTTTGTCGGATATACATTGACACAATTTACTTGTAAGTCTTAGGATCTCTAGAATCTAGAGAAGTATCAGATTATCTTGATTAGTCATATGCTAGTTGAACTTTGTCACATTATGGTTTTTGCTTTAACATAGAGGTGACATCACACACTATATGCGAGTTTGAAGGGCAGTCTATTGAGGATGTAATATTTTGGAGCTTGGAATAACTTTTGTAACCAAGGTGCCCCTCATAGTGATTCGAAACATGCATGCTTTTAGGCCTCAATCGAGGCCCTAGTATACCTTGAAATGACTAGTGAGTGACCAAGTTTGCCAATGGTGTTGGGTGTGTCACGATAGGTGACCCGGTGAGTATACACACACCACCAATCGTGCGATGAGGTGTGTAGATCCAATGTGTTGTTAACCAAGTCAACCCGCAACGCCGACAGACATTGACTATGGTTAGCTGACTTTTCTATTTCATTGGAGAAAGTAAAAAGTTTTTGTTTTTTTTGGTCTTCAAATGGACTAGAGGGCCACTTAGGCACGATGGAGCATGGTGGTGGCAAGTCATCTTTGTTGGAAATAGGATTAATAATGTAATGTAGAAACTTCCTACTTCCAATGCATGACTACGCCTATCAAAAATTGAACAAAGCAGTAGTGATGGAAATCACGTTCAATCTTTAGCAAGTAACTTTGAAATCGCTAGATACTAAGTGATTACGTAGCCAAACATGAAGTATTGAATTTTCAGACAATTTCTATCAGTTACAAAAGCAATACAGATACTGAACGCAATAAGAAGATAGTATTGATTCAGAAAAACAAAATCAGATGTAATGAGCGCAAGACAATAGCGGATAGAAACCGCGCACTCTAAGCTGTTTCTGAGTAACTGAGAATAAGTCTGATAATAAGCAGCTCTGTTGATAAGTAGAAGCGCAATAGCAATCTCTAAACAACTCTAAGAAGTGAGCTAGAATGCTCAGGAGTGTTCAAGCTCACAGGCTTGAGAGAGAGAGAGAGAGCTAACTATTCAAATGTTTCTTCTGATAACTTGATGATGATGAAATGTATGAATATGAACAACTATTTATACTAAGAAATTTGGTCGTCAATTGCGATTGCCAGTTGGCTGGTGATCCGCTGGCATCCATCCGGTTTCTTGTCATTGATTGCTGATAAGCGGTGAAATTGGCCATAAATAGTCTGTCTTCATAAATGAACTAAAATTGTAGCTCTGCAAAATGAACTAAAACAGCCACAGGCAACATTGTCGCAAAAAAGCAACAGTGTCGGGATTTTTGCGAAAAAACCCGACAGTGCCCTTAAATCTCATTTAGGATTGCCTCACACTTTGCCAGATTCATTTCCTTAACATTTGAGGCACGTAGAAAAATGCAAAAAATATGACACTGTGATTTTACACGAGATTTCTGACAGGCAAAAAATGCGAAAAAGATGACACTGCATTTTCAACGAGATTCCTGACAGGCGAAAAAGGCGACACTATTGTCAACTCCATGTATTTCTACAGACTGTGTAAAAACACTTGTAATTCTGCAGACTGTGTAAAAACACGGGAAAAATCGCAAAACTGGATAAACAATGGATGAAGACTAAAACCGATTAGTCGATTAGTAAGAAGGAGAATAATCCAACACTCTCTCTTAATCTGAATCATTGAATGCCTTGACCTTCAAACTTAGTTCTACACAGAATCTTCTGTGTGCTTCCAAACTTAATGCTTTGGTAAAAATATCTGCTATCATATCTTGCGTTCTACAGTACTGCAATCTGACCTCTTCGTTGAGAACTTTGCTTCTAACAAAATGATACTTCAGTTCAATGTGCTTACTCCTAGAATGAAATCTAGGGTTAGCTGATAAAGCAATAGCACTTTGATTATCACAAAATAATGTCGTCGAAGCATATTGATTCAGACCGATATCTGAGAATAAGTTTCTCAACCAAATTGCTTCCTTTGTAGCTTGAGAGGCTGCGATATACTCTGATTCAGTGGAAGATAGAGCTATTGAAGATTTCTTGCGATTGTTCTAGGAAACTGGACCATTGTTGAGGAAGAATGTAAATCTGGAAGTGGATTTACGAGTGTCTACATCTCGTGCCCAACTTGCATTTGTGTAACCACTGAGAAAATTGAGTTTGTCGTTACCGACTACTCCATAACAAATGCAAAAGTCCATAGTAGCTCGAAGATATCTCATAACTCTGACAAGAGCCTTCCAACATGTTACACCAGGGTTAGTCATAAACTGACTGAGAGAGCTGACTGCATGTCTGGCCTGGTACAGATCATGGCGTACATAAGAGATCCTATAATAGAATGGTAAGGATACTCACGCATCTGCTCCTTCTCATGAATTGTTTGGGGACACTGGTCCTTTGACAATTTGAGACCTGATTCCATTGGTGAGAGAGCTAACTTGCAATTCATCAGATTATATCTGACTAACATGTTGTAGATGTACCTCTGTTGTGATTAATGTAAACCAACTTCTATTTTTTGTCTCTGTGGCTTTGTATACCAAGGCAGAAATGAGCTTCGCCCAGATCGGTCATGTCGAATTCGAAAAAAT
>MU834182.1:0-48883 GCA_029204225.1 Diphasiastrum complanatum | reverse complement strand
CGTCTTAGCATTTCACGAAGCTGACACAAAGTGCACTGCCACATTTCATGACAAAATTGTCAACTGTACGTGGCCACACTGATCCCCAAATGGCTAATTAGAGTTCTGGTCACTTATATTTTTGGTCAAACTTGATGTACATTCCAGTTATTGCAAATAAGTCAAATTGTTATCAAACCAAAAGCATCACGACTCTGAGATTGATTGGTTTAACTCCCACAAAAGATTGATTATTCTGTTATATACATATCTTCAAGTTTGAGAAGATAACAGATTATAGCATTTAGTCCTTTTAAATTGACTTTCATTAGCCTACTCTCTTATGCGTATGGCTTCCGATATGCACTTTTGGGGAGGGTATTGAAATGCCCTCTTAAGTTATGCTAGTGTACTTGGAATCTGGGCAGG
This sequence comes from Diphasiastrum complanatum, assembly GCA_029204225.1. Classification (NCBI taxonomy): domain Eukaryota; kingdom Viridiplantae; phylum Streptophyta; class Lycopodiopsida; order Lycopodiales; family Lycopodiaceae; genus Diphasiastrum; species Diphasiastrum complanatum. The sequence goes on along the minus strand of MU834182.1, from coordinate 48,475 downwards.
TTTCCAAATGGATGCTAAGCAAAGGACAAGGAAAGACGATTGGCACGTACCAGCTTTTGTTGGAGGCTTTTGAGAAAGAGGGAAGGCTGGAAGAGGCAGAGGCACTATGGATTAAACTGTTTGAAGAAAATCTGCAATGTCTGCCAAGAGCTTTTTTTACAAGGATCATATCGATGTACGAAAGCTCTGGCGAATTTGAAAAGTTGTTGGATGTAATTCCTCCACTTATCAGTTTGTTCCAATATTACAATAACTCATTATAAAATTTTGTTTTTTTTTCATTACTTCATACAGAAAATATATGTTTGCTTTTCTTACCTCTTTGTTAACAGCTGAAAAGGTACGGATCAATGTTTTAGACTCAAAGAACATAATCTGGTTATGCTTGTCCCAATCTGGGTTGAGATCATTCATTCTGAAGTATGTGAAGGTTTGTGGGATTTACGATCATTTGAAATATCTATTCACATGTTACAACTACAAGGTGCATAAATTTTTTCAAATACAAAATCCATTTCATCGCAAGAAGTAACAGTTTCATTTGCTACTATTGAAAGATCAAAAGAAAGAAAGTTCAGCCATTGAACTATTTGGTCCTATTTGTTATGTTCGGTTACTATTCAGACTTAACATTGTTACAGGTGAAATCTTTGGTCTTATGGCATCTGAGCTGTATCATTCATTTTAATTTCATGTATATATATATATATATATATATATAATAATATCAGACATGAGGGTCCGGGCCGGACATTCCGCATCTGCGTCCGGCGTCCGGACCCGGACGCGTCCGACCCTTGGACGCCGGGTCGGACGCATCCAACTTTTTTTGTTTTTTTTAACACAAAAACAACTTAAAAAAAAAAAAAAAACCGGACGCATCCGGGGACGCGGACGCGAACGCGCGTCCGGATGCGCTGTCACGTCCACCATCCACTTCCTTAGATAGATATATATATATATATATATATATATATATATCATAGTTGCAGCGAATTGCGAATGGAAATTTTTTTTATGTGCGATTCACAGAACAAAAAGAAAAGAAAACAGCGATTCACAGCGAATTGCTGTTTTTTTGACAGCGATGCGCCAATCGCGGTTTGATTCACGATTCGTGAATCACAAGTGCATCTATGAATATATATAAGAGTTGCATTGGGCATTCTGGAACGTGTTCCGGAACGCGTTCCAGGTTTCTGACCGGGAACGCTTGCCCAGAACGTGGTTTTCTTAATTTATTATGGATGCTAAAAAACGTGATTTTCAGTATTTTTGCAAATTTTTCTTGCACTGTATAAGCCCACTTTCCCAAATACTCTCGACTCTATTGCCGATTCACTGATTAGTGCATGTAAAAGGTTTGATGTGCCACATCGACTTGAGATAGGGGGATATCAGAATGTATAACACTACTATGTGATAGTGTCATGCCAACGTTTTCATAATTGCAGTTAACTATGGGGAGAATGTCTACAATGCACGGCTTTCCTAATGAGAATGTTGTTGATATGGAAGTGCAATTTCACTTAACTATGGGAAAAATGTCTAATGTGCCTGCACACTGAAAATTTCAGCATTTGGGATAAACCTCGATGACATAGTCTTATTGAATCTCTCTCTCTCTCTCTCTCTCTCTCTCTCTCTCTCTCTCTCTCTCTCTTAAACCATCTGAAAACACAAGGAACCATGATGAACCATAGCAATTCCTTAAATGAATTGTAATCATTGGGAACTACGTAGAACCATGTAAAATCATAAGGAATTTTACTGAACCATAGCAACTCACAACAAACCATTAGAAGGACCCATATTGGACCATTTGAAATTAGTACAGGAACCTATAGGATATCATAGTGGACCCTTCTCTCTCTCCTCTCTCTCTCTCTCTCTCTCTCTCTCTCTCTCTCTCTCTCTCTCACTCTCAAACCATCCAAAAACACAAGAAGCCATGTTGAACCACCACAACTCATAGCAAGCGAGATCAACATCCCATTGAAACATAATAGACATGGTAAAATATATGAGTATTATACAATGTCGGGCCTCAACTGGTCCAAGACAATGCAATAATAACAATATAAAATCACTGAGACAATGACTCTTCCTCCGACTAGTAGTCAGAGTCATCCAAAATCGTGTTGTGACAACAAGGGTGATGTTGGTGGTGGTGAAGCCCTGCCCTTGACTTTGCCTCTGCCTCTGTCCCTGCATCTACATATGCCGCTGCTCTTACCTCTGCCTCTACCTCTCTCCTCAATCTGTCTCTCACCTCTCCATGCCTCGCTTCCAGTCTCCCCCGTCCTACTGCTTCCTCTAGGCTGTCCCCTAGCCCGACGTGCCTGTGTATCCAATATCTGTGGTCCTACACTCCACAAAGGCCCTATGAACTGAGAGGATGCTTGATGTGCAACTGCTTGTGATGCCTCGCTCCTCGCTCATCACAATGAACCCAACCCCCCTCTTGCAACACCTCTAGGTCGCGTCCTAGGCCTATCTGAAGGAGGAAGTGGCTCCGCATGTGTCTCTTTATCGGGGTCCACTAACAACTGCTCTATATCCCCCCCCCCCCCCTTCATCCTCCCCCTCATCAGCCCCCTCCTCCTCATCCACCCACTCCTCTTCCTCGTAGTCCATTGTATACTCCTCTCCCTCCTCCTGTGAACCCTCCTCATCTCCCTCGTCCCTATCTCATCTCCTCTCGGCTGCTCTCCTATGGCGTCGTGCAGAGCGGGCCTCGGCATCCATCTATCTGTGCAGCTCCTGAAGATATCATCCTCAATCTCGGCCTGCATAGGAGGTCCTGGAGGAATGGTGGCGTCAGTGTCGAGCATGCACAAGTTAGCGTTCATTTGCAACCACAATAGAAAGCAAGTTGTCACGGTTTCATTGATGAGTTAACAAGATACATATTGATACTAACAATGATGAAAACCAATATGTTATAAAACCAGATAGAACATAACTAACCTCCAACAACTCTTTGGATGTCGCGTAGCATTGTAGCACCCGTGCATTGCTAGAAACGTACACCAGCCGCCTGCACTTATTGATCGAGAGCCGGTTCCTCTTCTTCGTGTGATGCATGGACCAAGTGCTCTAGTTCCACTCATAGGCGGAAGTTGATCAGTCCTGTGACAACACTCTCTTCGCCAAACTTTGGAGATTTGGATTGGAGAGGCCTTGACAACCCCCCCACCATGTCACAGAAGACAACTGGTCCTCCATCCGCTGACACCAGTCCTGTGCAAAATGCTCCATGAATCGCTTGAACTTCAACAAGTCTGCCTCAAGGTTGTTGAGCCTTGACCTACTGACAAAAGGATCATTTCATTTGTCAATGTGCGTAAAAGCATGAATCGTACGGGCATGAATCATCGAAGCACTCTAAAATTCCATTGAAAATCTGTCTAGATTACCTATTTAAACTCGCTATGTATACTCCACCCATCCTCGGTGGAGCTCCATGTCATCCTGCCATCTGCCGGTACGTGGTGCGCCACAAGGGGTGTAACATGTGGACTACCACGTGGGTGGGTCTGTGGAAGTAATCCCACCTCTCCTGCCAAATTCTAGCAACTTCTACGTCCTACAACATGCAACAACATAAGACACATTACAATCATTAGTCATTTGTGATTCAAATTGAAAAACGAAAAAAAAAACATAGCATAGATGATAAGGGGTAGGAATTGGACCTGGCCTTGTCCAAGCAGCATCTTGCCAGCACCTCTCCAATGCAGTTCATCAACTTGTATATGAGACCGAGGTCACCGCTCTCGGTCTACTAGGTGCAGCACACAAAATACAAGCCTCAGCACCTCAATGAGCTCTGATGCACGTGTCTAAAACTCATCTCCAAACACAGTCGTTTGAAAATGAGTGGCATCCTCACTACGGCCTCTGAACTGGTCGAATCCATGGCTGGCCGCCATCTCCACAAATGGTCTTGCACATGCAACAATTGCTCAAGAACCATGAAGTAGTAGCCAAACCGAGTGGGTGCCGGCTTCTTGAGATCCAGGGGTGAGATGTTGTGAAACAAGGCCAACATGCGCTTCTTCCTCATAAGGAAATTGATCACGCGCATGGCCAGAGTCATGATCTACAAGACAAACACCCAATAGAAATTTGTTATGGGCCGAACAATGCAAGAAATGACAACTACTAAACCAGCATATAAGATATGAAAGAAGGCTAAGAAAATTTACCTCATGGATCCACGAAAGTGCACACATATCCTGGACCAACAAATCGACAGAGTGCACAGCACATGGTGTCCACACAATGGAGGGGTGCCCGCACATCAACAACTCTCCCATCTGCCTACAGTTCGTGGCGTTGTTTGTGACGACTTGAACCAATCTCCTGGATAGATGAGTTCACTATATCATAGATGAACTCTGCGGTGATGGGTTCACCCTCACGAGAGGCATCCACTCCTCGTAAGAAGACAATGCCAAGAGGGCAGGAGACCATGATGTTCGTGACGGATTTGTAACGAACGTCAATCCATCCATCGGACAATATGGAACAAGCGTAACTGCAAAACAAATTTGATCAGACATAAGTTAGGTGCTACACTTGACGTATGAAACCACAGTTGCTATATCAAACACATATAGAGAGGCATCCAAACATACAAGCAAGATACATCAAATGTGCACGAAAGTTGTGCAATGAAATGACAAAAGGTAAAATATTCTTACGTGTGCGAAGCTGCTCGAATGGGGCTTAGCTCTCTTCGAATGGTCTCTTCCTCCTGACGTAGGAGACACGTGCGTATCACCTCTCTCTTGGGAGGCCTCCATGAAGCATCCACTAATGCCAACTGGAGCATCAGTTCTCTGAAAACATGGTTGTCAGCAGTGGCAAAAGGAACGCTAGCCTCATAAAACAACTGAGCCACCAGTCTCGTGCAAATCTTGTGTTGGTGCCTTTGCCAATGTAGTCTGATGAGAAGTTCTGGGCCTAACATGTCTCTGATGTGCAGTGGTATGCGGCCAAGGTCTGACATGCCCTGTGGTAGTAGATGGGCCAATAGGGGATGTATATATGGTGTGATAAATGTTGTGCCTCTCTCCCCTCTCGTGTTAGAACCTGCCTCTGTCAGTGAAGCACCATCAATTGATGATGTTGATGGTTACAAAGGCTCTGATGGAGTGGCATGAGGCCTAGGTACCCCTGCTTGTGGGCTAGAAACTGTAGGAATAGCAAGGGTAGGTGCCCCTATGTGGCTACGCCCTACACCTGTATCCCTGCTTCTCTGGACCCCTTTGTGACTAGGTCTTGCACCCTAGCTCTGCAAGTCTTGTCGTACTGGCTGCCGAAAAAAACTGTGTGTCCCAACGAGTGGGCCTTGACCTTGGTAAGTGACCCTGTGAACTCCAAGCTACAATGGTAGCATCTCCATCTGTGGGCACCTGAACCATGGGATGTAGCCCAACCCCCCTGTACAAGGTCAACCTTGCCCACATGCCCCTACCAACAACAGGCATTGTGTGAATGTGACCTACAAGCTATAGGCACTGGAATTGCTCAAAGCCCTGCAAAACACACACAAAACATGCAAAGGTTTAGTACATTGCATCGGCAAATAGAGCTCATTTCACAAATTACCATACAAGCCATTTCACAATCTTCTAGGCATTAAGAAACATAACCTAACATTCTACGGGACGTCAATCGGAACCCTACAACTCACTTCATAAATCAGGGCAAAAAACGACATAGAAAGCGAGCACCACATTCATAACTCGACTTATTGGCTGTAAGGGCGAAAACCGACATTCCTGGCATTCTTGTAAGCATTAGGAAATACAATCTAGCATCTTTCGGACCCTCAATCTTATACCTACAACTTATTTCACAAAGAGGGCTAAAGCCTAAAAATAACACCGAAAGAGAGTAATGCAGTCATAACTTCAAGTATGTGCCGTAATGGCTAGAACAGACATTCTAGGCATTCCTGCAGGCCTTAGGAAACACAGTCTAGCACTTTACGTCACCCCAATCTGACACCTATAGCTAGTTTTATACATTTTTCAGAAATCATGTGGGCCTACCAAAACGCTTGATCTGATGATTTCGAGCTTCACGCTTGTTTTCCGTGCCTGACACTGCCCCCACCGCATCCCAATCGTCGAATAGATGCTCGTAGAGTGCTCATACGTCTCGATCTAACTTACATAAAAAATTTGCAACACTTTTTCTCCTCCAAGAGTTTGCGGCCATTTTCTTTTGCAATTTTAAGGAAAACTTTTTAGCATTACATATATATATATATATATATATATATATATATATATGTATATATACTCACACCCACACACATTCAGGAGCCCTTTCCGGAATGGGTTCTTGGAATTTGCCCGAAAAGCTACTCAGGAAGGTTTTTCTATTTTTGACAATATGGTATTTAAATTGCAAACTTTTGTATGGGGGATCTGACGGTAGTGTTTCGAAATTTTTTTAGACACTACAGGGACCCTATTTCTGTCAGATAATATTGTTCTGATTGTTTTTAATAGTTGGAAATTTTTTCAAAACTTCGAGTTTTTTGTTTTTATAGCCAAAAAACAGCAGTAAGTAATTAATATGCTGTTTATATAATGCAGAATATATATCTCATGCATAATATATCTATAATATATATTACAAAGAAAAAAATTTCACTGCGTTCCAGGATGGGGGTTGCCCCGGAATGCGTTCCAGGGCATCTCAGGTACGTTTAAAAATATATAGGAACGCCAGCCTTATTTTGGAACTTAAAACACTTTCTGAGACTTTCTTCTTTAAAGGTTTTCTTCCAATTTGTTTGAAGTCTCATGTACGGTCCTAAGACCCAAACAATGTGTATTTAACTCCCCTACAAACTTAATGTGAAAAAATGTGTGCAAATTCTGCAAAAGCTCGGAAAGCACTTCAGAATGCCATGCAACTATAAAATGATTCATATTGATGCAGCTGCTGAGCCTTTCCTATGTACCTTAGGGTATTCCATGGACATTAATAAAGATCTTTCTTTCTTTCTTTCTTTCTCTCTCTCTCTCTCTCTTGCACACACGCACACACACGTGAAGAATATGTCATCTTTTAGCTTGGCTTAGGAGCGTTGGCTTAGGAGCCATGAGGTTTTGTTGAGTCCAATAGAATTCTCAGCTTTGACTATGGTTTAGGGTTTAGGGTTTAGGGTTTAGTATGTGCATGGATGGACTTCTGGGACAAATTTGAAGCTTTTGCATAGCTTTTTCAGTTTAAGCAGAAGCTTATGGTAAAATTTGAATGTGGCTGAAGGTTTTTGCAGACATGGAAGAGCTTCAAGTAAAGCCAGATGCAAAGACAGTCAAAATTGTTGCTCATACTTACAAGAAGATAGGCATGCCAGATAAGCAAGAGAAAGTGTTGAAAAAGTATCCTGCAAAAGCTCACCAAGAAAGTGTAGATGTAAATGAGACAGAACATCCTGATGAGGAGATAGCCGGTAAGAATTTTTTCAAGTTAATAAGGAGATAATGCTTCTCTGACAATACAATGCTACTTTTCAGGCTTCAGTACACACAACTTTAAGACATTTTTGATGGCCTTGCCACAGCAAGATTCTTATTGATTATACTGTGATTTGTGTTAAGGTCATGCGAGATGCCATCTCCATGAGTTGTGCTTTGAGTTGAAGTTGAATTGCTTTGTGCATGTAGTGTTTCTTTGATTTGATTTAAGATAATGTGAGAAGTATCATGGAAGCTCTGCTGCAACTCTGATGTTATTACATGCCTCATTCTATTCCTTGTGCTTGGTTTCTATGTTGGTGCGTAGGAATTTTACTACAATGAATTCAAGAACTTAGTGAACGACCAGCTAGCTGTTAGGGGTTAGTTGATTCAGACCTTCCTTTGAACTATCACAAATTGATTGGTCTGTGGATTGTGGGCAGGGCATGGGTGGAAAGCCTTTAATTTAGTTTGATTTTTGCCGATGCTTCATTGGTACTACTGATGGTCAGGGTTCTAGGCATGAGAAAAGATTAAATCTTATTTCCAATATCTGGTACTACCACAGACCCGCAATATTCACTCTGATGTGATTAGTTTGTGCCATTAATTTCTGTGATGCTTGTTCTTTAACCACTTTGTAAGCAACTAATATCAATGTCCTTAAAATGGATTTTTGTATTGGATAATCTGGATTGCTAGCAAACTATATATTCAGAAATATTGTGGTAAATTCAATACCTGCTCTTAAGTATCTGAGTGCATACCACTGATGTTAGCACAGTTGCTATATACCATAGCTGAAATTGATGCATGGAGGTGATGTTTAGATAAAGATTTGAGGTAGCGCATACTGTCCCCATCTTAGTAAATACTTCTATTCATAAAAAGAATGGCCTGAATGGTTTGAGGTTTAAGGGTAAGCAGGCTTGCATAACTTTCAGCATTCACCAAAGCTTATTGCGTAGTTAAACTGACACAGCTCTCTGCTGGACAAAGTTGGAGCAGTTATGTGTATTACTTCTGTTGATGAACTGGCATTTAAGGAGCTGTGCTTTACAGTTCTTACAGCCTTGCATTTCTACTGTAAGAGTACTAAGAAGTTCAAACTTACAAGTTTCTCTTTGTGTTGGTTGCAGAGGAAGCTATGAATGGATATCCAGGGGAGGACACAAGGGATACTAGCAAAGTTTTTATAGTGCAGGAACCAGAAGATGCTTCTAATTCACCTGTTGTGGCATCCTTCTGAAATATCTTGCACAAGCTATCAATGAGAACACCCACTACATATTTATGGCTTCATGCCTCAAGTTATCAATGGGACCACTGCAGTAAACTTTGGGTTCACAAATTTTACTGCTGATGATCCATTATAAGCGAATATCATTAGCTCAACTCCACTGTAAGTTTACTAGCTCTGTAGAGTAACTTTGAAATAGCTTAGTCACAAATGAACCTGACAACTGTTTCTACTATATCATCAGGGGAGACCGCAAAGGTGCAAAGCAAAGTGCTGACAGTGCAGCAATCAAAAGATATTCTTAAAGCACCTCTTGCAGCATCTCCTTGAAATCTCCTGCAGGAGGGAAACCACATTGCTTTTCATTGTTCAATCTCTCGAGCTCCATTGAGGAAGCTGCAGTAAACTGTGGATTCACAAATTCCATTATTGATGATCCATTGCAACAAATGTTGCTAGTTTTCACTAAAGTGGAAGTTTAGTGAGTTTTTGAAGTAATTTTGAAATAATGCAATCACAGTTAATCTCCACAATTGTTGCTTTTATTATATCGACCAAATCTATTAACGAGGATGAACTCCAATTTCATTTGGAAATTGCAATATGGTGCTGTCTCCCGGTGTAAACTTCAAATTTGTAGTCATAAGTTGTAAACATAATAAGGTGAAAAACTTTATGAAGCAGCTTGTGTATATCTGTTATGTGGGTATTAGGTCTTCGCATGATATGTTAGAAAGATTCAAAAGTATGGTTGCTTAGTCTATAGACCACATTTCCTATGGTGTATTAACCAAATGGTACTGCCCCAAGTGGCATGAACTGGAAACTTGTACGTATCCTCAACATGTAAGCATTATGAGGATTTAAGCTGGTATGATATTGAGAGAGCAACAATGATACTGAAAACAAACTCTTAGTGCTCTGACATAATTATCTGGAGATCTGTGAAGTTGAAAATCTAATGCTTGTAGATTGTTGCGTAACATTTGATATCAAAATGTGAGATCTAGAGGACATTGTGAAAAGAGCGGGTTTGTGCCAGGAAGTATGATCTACAGGAAAATAAGAGTATAGTTTGAATCTTAGAAACCCATTCCGACCCTTTTGAACGTAGTGTACGTTTCGTACAGTACGTTCCGAGACGTACTGGGTTGGAACGTTTTTTTTTAGATATAAAAAACAGGCACCTGCTTGCCGCATCTTCTTTTTGAGGGACGCATCTTGATATGCAAGAACTGTGTAGAGTTTTTTGTGAAAATCTTGTTCTATCTGTTTATCTAGTGAGAATCAATTGGAGCTGGAAGCCTGGCCACCACAGTGAGGACTCCTTAGTCGTCCTCCTTTTTTGTTCCCACTGACTGATGTGGGTAATCCGTTATCATGTTAGTGTGACACCGCCCCTACCTAATTTCTTGAAATTTCCTTTTCACATATTAGGCTCGTGATGAACGAATTCAAAACATAGCATAAAGAACATCTGAAAGTAGCAATAAGTGTCAATAAATTGATGATTCTACAACAAAGAAAGCACGGAACTGGATGGTTGTCTAAATCGCGCATATCTGGATGGTTGTCTCAATCGTGCATATCTATCCCTCGATGGTTGTCAAAACCATCCTGAAAACCATGTCAGGTGATGGCATCATGTGCAGCCATCGCGCATTTCTGGATGGCTATGAACCAATCAGAATTATCGCTTGTTCAAAAAATGTTTAAAAGAAAAAAATTGGTCAGGTTCCGGAACGGAACGCCGTTCCAGATTGGGCAACTATGGTTTGAATCTATAGGGCTAAATATACTTGCAGAAACAGTTTGTAGTCTCTTGGAAACTTCTTGACTAGGAGGAGAGAAATTAAATGCCGAAAGGCTTGATTTTTTTTGTTTCGAAGATGGTTTGAGAAGGTTTGCTCAGAAGAGAATTTGATTGTTTGTTTTTGAGCAAATTGTTTCATTGCACAAAGAGTAGTTATTATCAAGAATTTGTTCAAAGGATGTCACAAGAGCTCCTTAAATTTTCTATTTGGACGTGTATGAGTTATTGATGATGTTGGCTGGTTGGAATAATGTTCAACAACATTTACAATTATAATGTACTAAAACTTGACAAATTTCTTACAATACACAAGGAAAGCTTTCTTTTTTTCCTTTATCTTTCTTGTGGCCTTGGCCCCTCCTTCCACCATCAAAGAAAGACTCTTGATACAAAAAGAAACATGAGCAAGGTTACTTTTTTTTTTTGGACCATATATGAGCAGATCCAGTTTTTTAAAATCTAAATAGGCATGCATATCTAGCTGACCTTGCTCTTTTCCTTGACAAAGGATGGAAATGCCACTTTTGAGATGCCCTTCTCTATGATGTGTGTTTTTTGGGTTTCACTTATGGCCAATGGACTTTGAAAAACATTGTTGTACTACTTTAAATGGGTTTGCTAGTTTGTGCATTCCATTTACAAAGATTAACTAGATCATAGAGACTAGGTTCATGGATCTTACCAAGTTATCGATAGACCATGCCACAATTCTTATTGCATGTTTTTGGAAAGAAAATATTAGCTATCTTGTTTGAAATTGGAAGATGAATGCATCGCATGGCACGTATGGCAATACTCCAACATACCCAATGGACGATGGCCTACAATGAAGCATTCACCCAACGATGCTTGTATGACCTCATTCTCTCCAACAATCTTTTCTACATTCTAAGAGGTTGATGGGCTCTTTCATCAGGAACATCTACACACATTTCATTACAAGTACCTTGAAGCACCAAGCAACATATAGTCACAAATAAGTCAGAATGTAGCTTGTCGTATATTTATCTACACACCTGAAAAAGTTCTAAAAGATTTATCTTCACCTTTAGCAATACGCTTTCTCTCATTCCTACTGCCAATAAGAAACAAGAGGCTTAGAATTTTAGCATTAAAAAAAATTGTGAAGGCACCAATAGAGTTTATGTCTAATGAGATATGAACATCACAAGAGCCTATACGTGCATGTTGAAATTGGGTATTATCCTCACCCCTCTCTTTTTCTTTTATTTATTAAAACCAAAACAAAATATGTTACTCCATATGTAATACATCGAAAATGTGTTAATCCAAATGGACCACACATCTCTACTTGACAAGTGGTCTAGGTACATGCAAAACATTCGCTTCAATGCTTATTGTGCAAGGTCAATACAATCCATTTTGCTTACACCTCTATTAAATATATGGACCCATTATGGACACCAACCAATGAAATCACCCCGGAAATTCAAGTAGAATAATCAATTTGCACTTGTTAATGCTATTGGTGATGATGACTAGTTATGTGATATGCATTTGATAAATGAAAATTTCAATGTCAATGCACTTGCTATAAAAAAGAACCAACAACTACAAAATGGCAACTAAATGTCTCATCAATACAAGAGGACAATTTCTTCATGCATTTTCAAACTCTTGAAAACTTTCAATTTTGTATATGGAATACATCATAAATAATTTAAATCTATCTAGCAAACACATCCATTATTTGCACATACTAGAGGCGAAGAAAAAGACGTTCTATCTTTTCGACTCGCTGTTTTGGCAGATAAAGCTTTTTAATAGTTTATTTTGGACCAATGTCCTTGAAACCTTCTTCACATCAATAGTACAAAGCAATATATATATATTTTAAAGAGAGAGTGTAAGGGTGTTGCTAGCCCAGTCTACTCTCCCTATGTCACACCTAGACCCTACTCTTTGTCTAGTCATACATACAATACATATGCACACACATACAAGTTTATTTTTTGATTACACACACACACACACACACACACACACACACACACACACACACACACACACCTAATTAAGAAATGATCTTATGATTTACTTGCTTGTTTCGGTCACTATGATCACAATGAATGAACTGTCTTGAGTTCTTTTGATCAGACTTCGTACAACACTCTGAATTGTAACAATGAAATTTTTTGTGTGAACAGTATTCTAATCCCCTCAATATGGTTGTTGCTACTAATGTGTATGAAGAGTTGAAGTGCCATGAAATGATCATGAATTTACTACTCGTTGATGCTTAACTTTCATTAACGAGGTTTTCTTTGAAGTGTACTGCTTTTTCTATAAAGCTTTAGTTGCACTTTGACTCTTTCTAATATAAATGGTATGATGGGTTTAGTTATATGACTTGGATTAGACCTGTATGTTAAAGTCTATATATACTTATTTGTGGACGGTAATGCCTTGACAATTTGAAATTGACAGCGCAATAAACATTTTTCCAAGTTGTTACTTAGAAAAAGGGATGGTGTTCCGATAAGAGAAATATAAGGGTAATGGCAGATAGTTTTGAACTCTCCTATAAAACTAGTCTAGATGTAATTGTCTACTTTAGTCGTACTTTTGTAATCTTTGACTTTCAAGCATTGATTATACATTGTTAACCTTATAATTTTGTAACTTTGAGTAAAGCTGAAACAATGTCCGACTTTTTACTCATGATATGGACAAAATTAGATTCACTACTTGTTGTGACATGGATAACAACTGGGAGTATGTGTAGACACCTGTAGTTCCTACAATAATGTCCCTGTTCTAACATGATTGTTGTTGTGGATGGATGCAGGTGAGCATATTCTCCTCAACTCGAAGCGTTTGCTGGTTGTTAGGCTTGGTCAATATGATATGTTTGACTGTGATGACTCTATATGAATTAGATTTACTTTAATATTCGTATGTTTGGTATTGTGGTGATAATGTGCAGTTTTGTTTAGATTTGTTAGGTTCAAAAACACACACGCCACTCATGTGTTGGAGAGGATTTCCCTCAAAAATCCAACCATACTTGGCTAGATTTGCCTTGTAATATTTCACCAATAATACTAAGTTTTTAGTGTTTCAAAGTTACTATTGACATTACTATCTTACGTGGGTTTCTACTTTGTCTTTCATTATCGTGTCCCTTACTACACTATAATGTGTATTGGACAAGGTTATTTCATTGACAAGTTTCAAATATGTAATTTTATAACCATATAGCCTCCTACATTATGGTTGTATGACTTGAGAAATGCTTCTCAAGCAGTTATGTCATTGCTAGACCGGGGTAAAGTTTGGCTAGTATTGTGAACTAGTTCGGAATTTGGCTAGGAAAAATTATTATTATATCCTAAGTGTTTATCTCGATTCTAGAATGCTATTGAAAAATCTTAAGACATATTTGATGGCATCATCCTTGAGAAAATATGGTTGTCTTTTGACTATGATGACATGACACTATACGAATTTGATTGACTTTAAGATTCGTATGTGTTGTATTGTGGCGATTATGTTCAGTTTTGTTTAGATTTGTCCAGTACAAACACACACACACCACTCTTGTGTTGGAGAGGATTCCTCTTGAATATCCAACCATACTTGGCTAGATTTGCCTAGTAACATTTCGCCATCAATACTGGTTTGTCAATGTGTCAAATAATTTACACACGACATTACTATCCTACACTGGTATGCACTTTATCTTTTATTGTCTTGTCCCTTACTACATGAGGCATTATAACTGGTATTGGACAAATTAAGTTCATTGACAAGTTTCAATTACTTTTATAACCATACGACTTGCTTACATTATGATTACAAGACTTTTCCTTCTCATGCAGTTATGTTACTTCTAGACCGGTGTAAAACTTTGGCAAGAAAGTAGGCTTGGATAAACTATTTTCATATCTTGATTATTTATCTCAATTCTAGGATGCTGTTTAGAAAATCCAATAGATTTAATTTCCCACTTATGAAATGCTTCTCCTTCAGTTATTGAACTTAAAGGCATAAAATCAGCTCGTTGAGGAGTTTTGATTCTTTGGAAGACATCACAGGTTTTGATTTGTGCAAACGTGTCCTTAAATAAAGTCGACCACCAGTATTCGGCTAATAATGAGAAGTGTCCTCCTCCTCCACCTTCATGCGATAGGAAAATCATGTGTTCTATTTCATCCTCATTAATGCATCTCCTGGTTATTCCATCTATACCTTTTTCATATAGTTGTCTGGCAATTAGAAGGTACGATCTAGATTTCAAAATTAGTTTACGCTGATCGACTTTAGACATAGTTGGATCCATTAATCCGGTGGATAAAAATGATACTATCTCTTCGACCCATCGATTCTAATTGATAGTTCAGTGCTCAGAAAATCAGTGCAGTGACAAGTGCGTGATTCAAATCTTCAACTGCTTGTATTCTTTCTTTGGTCCATTTTGGATCTGTAATGACTTCATAAATTAATCTAGTTTTTCTTGCAAAATCAAGAATAAATATGCGGTAATAATTACAATGGCCTACGAAGATATAGATATCTTTTATTGTGGCCGGTAGCAACATTTTTTGAATAACTTTCACCTTAGTTGGATCCATCGAGATACCATCTTTGGATATGATATGTCCTAAGACAACACCATGTGTTACCCAAATCTGACATTTCTTTGGATTCAGTGAAATTCCATACTTCTTGCATTGGATAAAAAGTTTTTCAAGAGCATCAAGATGGCCACAATTCTAGATTTAACATCTAGATATATGTTTAAACTTATGCAGTGGATCTTTAAATGCAAACTGCATCACTCTTTGAAAGGTCGATGGAGCGTTATAGAGTCCGAATAGCATTACCTGATATCATAGGTACCAAACTATGTGGCAAATGCGGTCTTATGAATGTCTTTAGAATCTAATCAAATAAGAAATAACCGCTAAAGCCATCCAAAAAACTCATTGCCTCTACTCCTGCCATCTCTTCCAATATGGCGTTGATTAATTGTAAAGGAAAGTGGTCATTTTTTATGACTTTATTCAATTCTTTTAGGTCCACACATATCCTTAATTCACCATTCTTCTTGGGAACCTCCACGATGGGTGATAACCATGTCGTATGTTCGATTTTTTTTAATGAAACTAACTAGTAATCTTTGTATATCTTCTTTAATTTTCTCTCTACAGAGCGGATTACAACGGTAGGGCTGCACTTGGACTGGGTTGGCATCTTTTTCTAGTGAGATGGAGTGCACAACTATCAGGTGGTATACCCTTCATTTTTTATAGTTCCATGAAAAGACATCATAGTATCTCCTTAAGAGTTTTTCTAAATTTTTGCGCTGTCGTCTATCCAGATGGCCTCCTATATGTATAAATCTATCTTCTTTTTCATCTAGATCTTTCAAGTTTAAAGAAGCTGTTTTAGCTGGTCCATCAAACGAAGACGATTCACTTGTTGGTTCTCATTTTGGTTGAGGCAACTCAATAGAAACGTCACCCATCGTGAAATCTGTGAACTTCTTAGGTACATCAAGTTCATGATTCTCTTTATGGCTAAAAGCATGGTTTGGTGGTACAACATCGACTGTCAAGGACAATAACTTATTGGGTAGAAATACGCTACCTTTTTTATTGGAGGAGAGAGAGTAGGCCCACCACTTACCCCCCAATACTCCAAGAGTGTAGGCCCATCATTATTAGAGATGCCTTCATCGCATTTACTCGTGGGTAGCATCTATCAGGCTCCCTCCCAAATCCCCAAAAAGTAAAATGTACTACCAAAAGGTACAATGAATAATGGGTTATTTTTTTGTACCACCAAACCATGCTTTCAACCTTATGTACATGGATCATTTTCAAGTAAAGATCGGGCTCTACTAAGGCATGCCGTGAACAAGAAGCGACATTAGATAAGTCCATTTTTTGTTGCTCATTAAGAGGAACAATCAGTTTTGTCTCAATTTTTGTCAGATCTGCTTCTATTTCTCGTTTAATCTTGTGCAGAGCATAGGAAGTGGGTTATTTTGTGAGGACAATCTGACAATCTGAAGATTGTTAGTAGCTTTCGATTGAGAGCTCTGAGTATCCTTTCGGACTGTAAGACTCTCATCTATAGTACTAATAATTTTGTTTATCCTTTCGGACTGTAAGACTCTCATCTATAGTACTAATAATTTTCTTTCTCGGATTATCAAATTTGTATACCTTATCATTCAGATGACTAGGCTACGCTAAATATTTCAAAGAGGATTCATCTATATGTGCAAAAGGTGATGATAGCTCAATCTCTTTTGGTATCCTCGTAAGATGGGACGACTATGGATCTAGATAATGAAGTACTTGATCATTAGTTATAACATCGTTAGCATGATCTGAGAAAATTTTGTCAATCATGATTGGTATGAAAAACAACATTATTTACACCATTTGCAATGTAGAAAATCAACATCTACTTAATGAAAGAGATGCAAACTCAATAAGATATTGATCAAACATCAAAATTGTGATAATATGAAGTTGTTTTCTGTACAAAAATAGTAAGCTACTGTATTTCACATGTGTGGATCCGAATATAACAAAATATGAGCATTCTACATACAAGATTACAAGATATCATCAAGATAGTACACCAATGGATAGATGAACCCAAGAGAACTCATATATATACATGAAATGAGATGAGAGAGAGAAGAATCTATTTCCCCCGTGAGTTCACATCCTTTTATAGCAGGTGAAGCATCATCAATGAGCTTGGTTTTCCTCCATAACAAAAACTCTACTATTAATGTGGACTAGATTCAATGAACAAGGTCTTCAAATTTGAATCATCCAAACTCAAACTCCTACTTTTTCCTCACTTTCTAAAAGTGGTAATTCAAATGCTTTTAGACTAATATGACCTTAAAATTTCAAAATTAAGTCTAATATGAAATTTGGCCTCAATTGCCAAATAAACAAACATGTCCAAAATATCAAACTAGTTGACTTTCTCACACTCCCTCTTCAACTAGTTTTAGCATAGACTTGACCATATTACTTTGATCCAACTTTAAAATGATCTCCATAGTATAGACCTCCTTTCTAAGGTTTTCAAGTAGCTTTTATAATTGATATAGAGAATAGTGTCCACTTTGGATGGTTCACTATTTCTTACATCAATTTTACACATCAAGAAGTAACTGGAACATGAAGAATCGAATAGAATGTAAATGAGATGATTCCTCCATACTTCAAACTTTGAACTCTCTGGAAATTTACAGCAAACAAATAATAAATATGAGTGATGATCACTTGCTTGCTTGTCTCCTCCATCTTTGTCCTTTCTTGATATGTCTCCACCATAAAACTCCATGAATGAGCCTCCATCTCCATCTTGCCATAAGATGCCATCATCACTTGATGATTTGATTATAAATGAGTGATACAATGAGCCTCCAATAGTTTCATTTCCATCACCAAAACCAGCCAAGAATGCTAGTATAACTCCAACATTAAAATGATGCATACCAATGTGGCTAGTTTGACCATATATTGACAATTTGCACACATTCACATGAAATTGCTCAAACATGAGATAGAACATGTAAACTTGAAAAACACTTCCTTGCTGCTCCTTTGACCTTACTTGAGTTTGCAAACACCTGCAAAATAGATCCATAACATCTTTGCCAATTGACTCTCCTTCGATGCTTTTGACTAGCTCCAAATTGCCAACTTCCCTTTTGTCTTGTTGAAGCCCTTTGAGATCAACCTCTTGATCTTCCACATGACCATCAAAGTCATTGAATAAGACCTCTTTTCCAGATCCATTAGTTGCTTGAAAACCATGAATACCAGCATCCACTTGCGTAGCATCATCTACACAAGAAGATCTACCAAAACATGTGAGAAAAACAAAATGAGTCACTTCCACTTGCTTACCATTCTCATCATATACATGTCAAGATGTCAAAGCGTCATGTCGATGCATGTTGAAACCATCCAAAACACCATCCCCCAGATGACTGGCCAGCAAAATTTTGGCCGCATCTAATTATGTCCACCTTCAATCATCAATCGCTCTGAGCATCATCCACACATCCGCCACCTAGATCATTGGCTGCCCATTGTGTTGGGAATGAATGAGACACACAGGGTGGTCTGATAGGCCGCAACGGAAGAAGGCCTTTGTCCCAACAGAAAAAAGTACGATGAATAGTATGAAAACTGATAATGTAAGGATCTTGGTTAGCTTAGAGAATGGAATGATAGAGCAGTTCTGATATGGGATGAATGTCAGTATAGATGTCGCAGACAACCATAAAGAGAGAATGCAAGATGATTAGGCATTTGGGACAGCCATGCATTTCTCTGTTACTGACATTTTGAACATAAAGAATTAGAAACAATTAGACGTCTATGACAACCATACATTTCTTCATTACTAAAGTACTTTTGATAGTAACAAAAGAAGAATGAGAGTTAATAAACATTCAACACGAATGTAATGAGATAGAACAATAGCAATTCTGTATATTCAATGTTGTAATAACAACTATCAGATCACAAGCCAATTGCGTTGATAAGCATGTGACCCTACTTACAGAATCAAAGAAATTGCTATGGTTCTGAATACTTTTACTCTCTTTCTATATGATCTCTAACTCTGAGGAGTCAAATACTGAAACAAGTTTTGGTCGTTTGATCTCTGTTGTGGACATTGATCTATTGATCAGTTTTTGATACCTTTCTTCTGATCGCTCATTTGCTTATATAGCTGTAAATCGATTTTATGTTATTCTAATTACGGAGTTCAAAAGATCATTAACAGTCCTAGTATTGATCTGTAGATCGGTTTATTACAGCGGAACGTGAAGATGTAAGTTAAAGCGGCAGTATCCGGTGTAATTTTGCAGTGTGTCGCATTCTTCGGAAATATGTCGCATTTCTCCGGTGCCCGAAATGGCCCAAAATCCTGAGTAGAACACCTTTGTTGCATTTTTCACGAAAGTTTTTTTTGCTCAGAATGCTTGAAATGTTAAGTAGAAGCCTTTGTCGACTTTTGAAGATCGCAAGTAAAATGCGAACTGTGCTATGTATGTTTATGTGTACGTGTGTACGTGTGTATGTATGCATCTATATGTATATGTATGTGTATGTGTATGTGTATGTGTATGTATCTGTGTGTATATGTTTCTCTTGTCATCAGAAGGCAAGTGAAAGGAATGCACCTTCTCCACACCTATTCTACGAGTATATAGCAACATGTGAGTGTTCAACATAAGGGGTCAGGTGACACATAAATCATCAAGGGAATTAGTGGTTGTAGAGAGGAATGAATTAGAGAGAGTGGAATGTTCTAAAAGTTCAATAATGTCTATGACGAGCAGGAAAGGCACACACCTTCTAGAGTTGTTGGGAACCTTAAAACATCCACCCATGATGAGTGGGAGTCTTTTGTCACTAGTATCCCTAGAATAGTATCATAAGGAGAGATAAAGAACATATAACTCAGGGAATGACAGATGAGCGCCGACCACGGCGATATTGTTCCATACTTCGCTTCACTGGACTCTACCATCATAGGACTCGATACTATGGACCAAACTTGCAGTCGAACATGGGTGATGTCGCCTCCTCAACGACACAAACTACAGGTGCAAGTGACAACTCCCTATGCACTGCTTGTCGCTTTCTATTCAACCTCCTCCTTCTTGTAGACTAGCTCTCACCCTCCGGAGTGATGTATGAAGGGTTGCTTTGCACACACTCGGGAGTTTCCATGTCATGGAATCACTCCCTCAAATATAAAACACCTGCAAAAAATTGGAACAAAGACCATTAGGTTTTATATCAAACATTGGAAAACAATCAAATACATGACTCAATCTCAACAACGAAATAGTACGAGCAAGAGCACGAATCATTGGCTATTGTATTGTTATTTGGAGACAATAACAATCCATTGTCAGGCTTGATTTTGCAAAGGGCGGACTGATCTCACCTCACACCCACCCTCAGGATCCGAGATCATTCAAGATCCACAGTGGCATGCAACGTGGATAATCTTGCTTTAGCATGCAATAGATTTGGACAGTGTCCCCTTGTTTTATTAAAACACATGATTGAATCAAGTGGATGAAAAATCCATACATTTTTGTTAGTTGAAAATCTTGCTGTAGTGTACAATTTAATTTAAAAGACTATTCACACAAAAAATGAGAAATGCATGTGCTACACTTCCAGTAATCTATCTCAAGGTAGAGCTCTCCCTCAAGGAAGGTGTTGCGCCACCAACCATCTAATTTTCAAGATAGGACCTAGGTGTTGTGCCTCTAGCCAGTGGCAAAGCAAGTGTTGCATTTCCAACTATCTACTATTATTTTTTCCAACCGTATAAACTGTTTATTACCCAAGACACTAAAGTAGCTTACTAAGGAGTCTTAGCCTCATATATCAACTCATCGCTTCTTAGTAATATTCTGAAATCACCTATCAAAAAAATATGAGGCAGATTGATAGTTGTGATTGCGACTTTGCCTTTGGACTTTGGACTCAAGCACCCTGTCAGATTAAAGCATGTTTGGATTTTAATCTTAGCTCCATTGAATTTGCTAATCTACGAATGAAGAAGAAAATGAAACCGGTAACATTAGGATTCAACTTCTTCTTACAGCTTACAACACTATCTATGAGCTCCCAACTTCCAAACACGAGACCAACAAAATAACTATTACAATTGCGATACATACCTGAAACACACCAACATATGCAAAGCCAATTACTGATCGAATGAGTAAGATCATTCAGTGACAGAATGATGCTCCAAGTGACAAAATGATGCTCCACTGGCTGCATAATCTCTTTGTCAATCTCTCTCTCTCTCTCTCTCTCTCTCTCTCTCTCTCTTCAATGTATTCGATCCATGCAGAGGATCTGTAAATTGATGTTAAATTTCATGGATGGTTTTCTTCTAAGTAGGCTAATTAGTGTTGAATTTCTGTATTTGCAAGCAGAAGGTTAAAGATGCGCGTTCATAAATTGACTATAGAATGCTGACTGGGTGGATGTTGGACACACATCTAGTGGCAAGAACGGACAACACAATTCACGAGTCCAATAGCTTCAATTCACAAGACGATTGCTTGCATAATACCGGCCAAAAAATAGCGACTAACCCTAAACCTGGAGATAATCCACTGGCGAGCTTAAGATATTAGTCGAATAATAGATGATCTGATGACAGCTTCATTCTCATAACGACAATGTTCTAAAAAATATAATAAATTGTATACTCACAATGTACTTGATTGATAAAACAAATAGGCCAGTGACTTAAGTAGTGTAACATAATAAAGATCAATCTTTAATATATGTGAAAGGTAATAAGTAGATTATTTGTGAGGGGATACTACGTAATTAATACCATGGATGTAGTGGAACGTTCTACTGCATATACGTTCTAGACCATTTTTTCATAATATATCTAAAGATGAAATAAAGCCATTGAAAAATATTTAAATATTAGAAACTATTTCTTTTACCCTAAAATTTAGTACCAACTCTTGGAGCCATTTAAATATTATGAAGCCAAAAACAAAATTAAAAAAATCCGAAAAATGATTTTTTGGATTAATCTCTAAACCGTTAATCTATGATACATACATTAGTACATAACTATATATTATAACTATAATCATAGTTGCCATGCACATTCCGGAAAGCGTCCCGGTCCTGAAGTGTGACGACGGAACGCAATTTTTTTTTTAAATATGGGTGTCAAAAAACTCATCTCCGGATGGGGGGGGGGGGTGTGATAGTAATTTTTGTAAATTTTTTTATTTACTGCAGGAGCCTACAGATCCCTGATAATATGTACATATTGAAGGTTGAATGAGTTCTAATGAATTGATTCATTGATTCAATGATTTAGGATTTAGGTTCTATTCTCATCACACTGTCATGACCGTGTTATGTGGAGAGTTTTTGTAAGTAATTGTTCAAATAATGACCTCAATTCAAAAAGTCATAACTGCAATATTTTTTTACTCTTCGAGTTGATTCCAGCAAGTATATGCATGACAATATGTATTCTCAGTTTGTTCAAATTAGATGCTTGTGTTATTGCTAACCAAGTTGGATGTGTTGCAAGGGAGCAAATACCTATTCAAGAGGTTTGGCATAAAAGGATGGGACACCTCAACTTCAAGACATTGGAGGTAATGGCTAGGAAGAAGATTGTGATAAGTCTTCCAAGTTCCTTAAGTGGCGTGTACATGGAGCAGCCTGAGAGCTATATTTCATCTACAAAGCCAAATCATGTTTGTCTACTACAAAAGAGCTTGTATGGCCTTAAGCAAGCACCAAGGAGTTGGTATGCAATACTTTTTACTCTCTCAAGGCTTTGTTATGAGTGAGTATGATCATTCACTTTATTATAGGTTTGCTGAAAATGATGTTACCATCTTGCTAATCTATGTGCATGATATCATCTTGAGTGGTGGAGACAATCAAGATGTGGAGGATATCAAGAATGCTCTTAAAAAGGAGTTTGAGGTGCACATTAGAGGAGTTCTAAATCCAAAAAAGACCCTTTGTAAAGATTCTTTTTATATTTTTTTCTCAAATTTTTCTTACACATGGACCAATCAAAACACTCAAATTTCAATCTACGTAACGTAACTTTTTGAGTCCACTTTTTATTCCACACTAAAAATGGCATGACTTTTTAGTGGTAAGTCCGAATTTAGCGGAGTTTGGTGCATTGGAAAGCGCTCGACAAGGGCTTTCCAGTGATATGTTACATGACATACTTTTGAGCTACGATTGAAAAGTTATGGCAAGTAAAAAATATTAGTGTTATAATATTTTAATAATACAAAAGACATCTTGCACGAATTCTTAAAAGGTCTTTTTGGAGTTCAAAACTCCCCTAATGTGATCTTGATAATTTGCATTACATTTTGGGAATAGAAGTCATTAGATCTTCTCAATCTACTTTTATTTGCCAAGAGAAGTATGCTAATTCTATTCTAGAAAGATTTCATATGGTAGATGCAAAAGTTAGTGATACACCTATGGAGTCTCATGTAAAGCTAACTATAAGAGATAATGAAAGATACTTCGAGGACATTACTCTCTATAGGAAGCTAGTTGGTTCACTCATCTATCTAACCATTACTAGACCAGATCTAAGCTATTGTGTTGGAAGATTGAGTCAATTCATGCAAGATCCTAGTGAGGAGCATTGGAAGCTAGGAAAGCTCGTTTTGAGTTACATCATTGGAACTCGAGATTTTGGCATATTGTATGAGAGATAATCACCTAATCTTTTTGGATTGATTCGGACTATGCTAGAGATGTAATGGATAGGAAATCCATTAGTGCTCATTGTATTTTCATAGCTGATGGAGCTATATAATGGATGTTGAAGAAACAAGCCACTATCTCATTGTCATCTAGTGAGGCCAAGTACAAAGCTCTTACACATTGCACAAAGGAGATGGTATGGATCAAGAGGATGATCAAGGATCTATGGCCAAAATCTGTCACTATATTGCAACTATCCGTTGATATGGCTGTGGTATTAACTCCCTTTGATTTTGAGAATGACATCCCTTGATAGAATTATGCATTTTCTGAGAATTTTGGTCTCTACAAGACTGCTAATTGTTTCTGCCTTGGGTTAAGCGTGATAATGCTTAACTCTTTTCTGTGGAACCATGGATACTGCTCATAGACTGTTTTGATGACTTTTGTGCACACTATTAGACTGAGACTCCTTTTCACTCAAAAAAAAACATACTGAGTACGTCTTGTTTTCTATGAAGATGTAGGGACTGATGTTGTTTAAACCCTCCTCTGTTATCGAGATGTGTAATGTATCCTGTGAACCAGTGAGGTCATTCTTCAACCATTTGCTTTTGATATACAGCATGAAACTGAGAGCCATGAAAGTAATTGTATGTTGAAAAGCCTCAGCATAGATGAGCGAAACCCATCCCTGTCGAGAGAGAACTTGTGCTTTGAGCACAATGGTAGTCAAGCGGACAGGCTTCCACAATATCCCATGATCTGCAGCTCAGAAGTAGCGGATCAACTCTCTAAAATCAAATGTGAAACAGCTAGCAGGGCGTGCTCCTCCTCTTGTGAGAAGTAAGAATCAAAGGCATGTTTGAGTTCGGGCCCTAGAAACTTCAACGGGTTACCATTGGAAATGGCATTCTATTGCTAAAAGTGGGCTCTACACATTTTTATGATCTTGTGAGTGGTAACTGAGCCGGCTCCTTCCCCACCGAGCACAAGTTTGGACTAGTACTGAGGTATATTTCCAAAACTCCGAGTCTCTACTATTGTTTGCTGGTTTGATTTTGAATGGTACGATTAAGTCAAGCAACAATTGTGAAAAATCAGGGCTAACGAAGTACTTGTTTGTGGTATTTGTGAGAAATGTCTGTTGAAAATGTTTTAGGTATCACAATTGCTATGAGTTTCATGGTTTAGAATGAAGAGTTCACAGAGCATGCTCATGATTTGTGTATAGTCATCGAAGCTCTTAAATAGAGTAAAGGTTTGATATTTTCAAATTTCGTTAGTAGTGTTGTCTGGAGGGTAGGAATGTTGACAACATCTTGTGCTCGAGTTCTTTGTATAGTTGTCGGATTTTTTTTTATGATGACTAGAGTTGGTTTTCTAACTTTTCACTATCCCGATCTCTTGGAATTAGAGAGAGGGTTAATTGAGACCCAAAGAGGCGGAATATCCTCTCGGGCCTAGGAATTAACACTGAATCGTTTGTTTTATCTCTCATTTAGAACACGATCCTTAGTATTCCGTCGGAATATATGGGCACTATAGGACTCATGGGCCCCTGGAACCCAAGTCCAAGTATGAGCACGAGCACATTAGCCCATGGAAAACCATTTGGAAAAAAGAAAAAAAAACCCGAAAAACAAAAATTGAAAAAAAGGGTAATCTTCAAAACTAAGATATACCATTGTTCCAACCAAGAACACCAAACTTCCTTAGTCTAAACTCGTACAACTGAAAGACCTTGAGAAAAAGGGATAAAACGGTGGAATGATCACTAAATCATCACATATACTTGTAGTAATGAATGTTGATGGGAGGGATTCTATGGGCTTACTTGAAAGGGGCTAACAATGTTGGGAACACACTTTAAGAAAAGTATTTTCCTCAAGAATACGGAAAAATAATGCCATAGTAACATGGGAATGTTTGTATGCCAACCGTCGGGGTGTCATCTATAGTATGCAATACCATCCTAAGAGCCTTACACATCAACATTTTTAAAACGTACCTTAGGATGAACATGCTTGAAATATTAATCTTATGTGTTGTGACTGAATCCCAAGAGAGACATGAGTTTGGATAACCATCAATGAGTGTCATGACAACAAATGCTTCTATTAACTGTCTCGAAAAGATGCCTCATGAACACAAACTGTGAAAGGGATATTGACCTTTGTAGCCAAATGTGGGTGAAAAAAATGTCTTAAACTTGATGTAATGATTGCCAAAAGCCTCTAATCCATGATCTTGAGTCATTGTAGGCAAAAACAAGAAAAAAAGAAAAATGACTTGAAATACCCTATATTTTCACTAGAGTTGAATTTGGTGAAAAATGAGGACAATTGTGAATCAAAACTTGCCATAAGGGTATGAAAATCAAACAAAATAAAAAGTGATATCAGTATCGAGTGAACAAATGGTCTAAGACAAGGATGATCTCTTCGTCACAAATCGATATTGTATGTACAATATAGATTTTTAAGTGCGAAGGAATAAAAGCTAAATCCTCACGTCAAAATGAAAGTGATATTGCATTGGTATCACTTCTAGGCAAGAGCTTTTCTACACAAAAAGTAATCATCCATCAAAGACAAGCAATTTCCATGCACATCCATGAAAAAACTAAGTGTTGCTCAAGATTTTAGAGACATACAAACATCCTACTCTCGGGTAGAGAGAGAAAAACCAAGAGCCCTCATGTAGAGACCTCAGGTAGAAACAATGCAACAAGAGCCCTCAGGTAGAGACAATGCAACAAGAGAATTTGACTCAAAGAGCCCTCAGGGAGAGAAAAACCAAGAGCCCTCAAGTAGAGACAATGCAACAAGAAAATTTGACTCAAAACAATTTTGTCTCTTAAAGTGTTCAAAAGTACAATGAGATTCCACATCAATATACCGGTAGATCGAGTTCCTACTCAATTAAGCATGTGGTGACCTCTAAAAATGATTGGATTCATGATTTGCACCTCTCAATTTGATTGGACCTCAATAGCCAATATTATGAGGATTTTGACTTATGGTGCATCACTTGCAATTTTGTACTCCTACAATCTAGGACATGTGTCAACACCTAATAGGACTCAAGATGGATTTCTTTTTGCCTAGCCTAATCATGCATTTGATTTGTACAAGTCATGAGGAAGTTGAGGTCCATCTTCATGATGACACTTGGCATGCTTCTAGGTGACTAGCTTTTGTCTACTTTCACATTGCTTTGTAAAACAAGCTATTTTATGGCATGACTTAACTAATGCAAATAGGCCTATTACCCACACGTGGGACCATGCTCGACACATGTGATTTAAATATGTACATGAAAACGTAAAATAATCAAGCTATAATCTTCATACTTTTGGCACTATTGTTGAACTCTAGTTAATGAAATAAGCCATGATTTGACAAGGTGTGGACATTAAGATTACATTGAGCTACTCATTTTAATCTTGTCAAATTTGTGTGATTTATATTTTTAACATAGTTGGGTTTGTTTGGGTAGTGGTAAGCTCGAAGGATAGGCAACATCCAATAAAAAAATTTCAAGTTGTCCAATGAAAGTTTATATATTTCAAAAGTTCTTCTGTTGGTTCTAATTTACAACAAGCTATGTGACGTAAAAGCTTAATACTAGGATATCTAATGGTCCACATGGTAACACAAATGAGAAGAAAAAAAGTGTATCTATTTTTGGAGGCCCTTTTCAGGCTCAAAGTTCCTTTTATGCCTTTATATTTAGGCACTTTTTCATTCGCCATTATTCAAACACTCCTTGCCAAATATGAAATCATTATCATTTGTTATCATATACCACAGATAGAAGATCGTCAGTATCATAATAAATAAAATCGAAAAAGCTCATCAATATCCTTTGCTATAATACAAAGAACTTCATCCTCTCCGAATACAAAAAGATCTAAAATATTATATATTAAACAAAATCTGCCATTTACATTGTATGTGGGAAAGATTCAAAATCAAATGCATAGCAAAAAGATGGACCACCAAGAAACAAAGTCATATTTTTAACAAGGTCAAAATTTGTAAAATCATCATACTCAATATCCTTTTCTTGGTGACCGTCAAGAATATTTAGCAAAAAATAAAAAAATCATGATTGAATGAAAGTCCAAAAATCTACCTCTCTCTCTCTCTCTCTCTCTCTCTCTCTCTCTCTCTCTCTCTCTCTCTCTCTCTCTCTCTCTCTCTCTCTCTCTCTCTCTCGCTCTCTCAGTGCTCTACCTTACCGTGATTGTTGATGAAGAGAAGGCTTGTGAATGTTCCTGGAAGAGTAATCGTGTGAACGATATTGCAAACAAAGGTAAGGATACTATCGGTACCTTGTGCAATAGTAACTCTCTGTTAAAGGAGGATATATGCTAAGCTTTATGGTGTAGAATGAATGCTCACAGTTTGCTGTGATTACCTTTGTGTAATAGCAAGTTCTGGCTTGCAAACTTTGGTTGGATACTTCTACAATCAAGCATTGACTCAAAGAGCAGAAGTGGGCATTTTCACAGGTATTACACCAACCTATCTATGCTTATAGTGGACGCTGGGGACAATGAGCTAGCATATGATAATGATTATAAAATTTTGTACATAAATCATATGGAAGTGGTCGCTAGGCAGTGCCCTCTCTGATGGGAGATTGGCCGCTGGCCAGCGCTTTTTCGTGGCTCGCAATACCATCTGTGATTTAGTATAACTTTATGTATGAGCATCGCTCCACGCATTTTTCAATATAAAAGGCCATCAGAAATGCGATGGACCACTATCCTTCCAAACGGTTTCCGGAAAAACCAGAAGTTATAGCAAAAATGTGGATGATATGAATACTATTGCTACATGTAGCTTGCTACATATGATGGCTCTAGGTGTATGCTTCTTGTTTAGTATGATAGAAACTGTGATGCTATCTGCCTCTGATAACTAGTATGATTATGGCTGTGATTACGAGAAAGGAAGTAGTATAAAGAATGCTTGGTATGCTGTGATACTCTTGAGAAGACGTGTTTACAATAACTGATAATCTGTATATGGTGGGTATGGTAAAGAATGGAATGCTCATGAAGAGTAGATTGCTACATTATAAATCTTCGAGAAAACAAGTAACTGACTATTGGTGAAGACTCTATGAGGTTTAAAGAATACGTTTAATTCTTATTAATATAAAGTACACTTGACCACATCATGAAAGCGAATGGCACGGTATTTTCAAAGCTGTAAAATCATGAAGTAGGGTGCCTTAGTGATGCGAGGTAGTAGCCAGTTAGCCATAGATAGCCACAGACCACAGGGTGAGAAAGATCATTGATGTTTTAGCCATTTTTCATAGCCATCAAATAGAAGGAAAAGAGGGGCTCATTCATGGAGTTTCATATTGCAAACACTTCAAGTGAGGTGGAATATAGACTATTTTGTTCTTCATGTACTAGTTTCATCTTGATATGTAATATTGATGTAAGAAATAGTGAAGCATACAATATGGACACTACTATCTATATCAATTTTGAGCATTACATGATCATTGAGATAATATCTATTCTTAGGATGGAGATCATTCTTAAGTTGTATCAAAATAGTGGGGTTAAAATAGTAAGTGAGTTAAAGAGGGAGCGTGAGAAATTGTCAACTAGTTACTTAGCAATTTGGAGGCCAAAGTTTGAAGTAAACTCAAACTTTTACTATTTTTGGAAACTTTTAGAAGGGTCTAAGTTTGTGATTTGGGCCTAATGATTTTACATATGGAGATACATTGAATCTAGTCATTATATTACTAGTTTTTTGGTAAGTACTTGAAAACTTCCAATCAAGACAATAATTGGCAAGTGGCCAAATGACATTTGGAGAAAATTATCAAATGTTTTCTCTATCTTTGGAGAACTTTCTTTTTCTATCTTTCTAGTGTGTAGAATGTATCTAAATTTTTATAGCATGATTTTACATGTGTGATGACTGTTGTATAGCTGATGTAGTATGAACATGGATAATAGGCAATTGGATCTTTGCATTCATAATGGTTTATGCATGATTTTATTAAACTAGCATGCTAGAAGTGAGATTTTCTACATTGTTGATGTTGTAACTAGTGTACCCAATTAGGTCAAAGATCTAAGATCAATTTGAGTCATAATTAGATCCATTTTTTTTCACAAAAACATGGATGATAGACGCTCTACTTCAAGGTATGTTTTTCACATTGGTAATGGTTTTTTTTTATGGTCCAGCAAGAAGTAGAATACATTAGCTCTACCTGCTATAGAAGTTGAGTGCAAAGCTGGGAGTGATGTACAAGAAGCTATTTGGTTGCGACAATTGCTTGTAGAGATTGGTGGACTTCAACAGGACTTGGGAATATCATCTTTTGTGATAGTTAGAGTGGCATACAATTTGTGAAAAATCTTGTTTATCATGCTAGGACAAAGCACATAGAGATTGAGTATCACTTTGTACGTAAACGTGTGCTTAATAATGAGATTAAAATAGTATGCTATATCATTGCTGTTGTGTTAAAATCCTGTAAGGATCTAGTGCAACATGCAGATCACATCAATCAATCACCATAGACACTTCTCACAAGCTCTCAAAGATGGCACAATAAAAGCTATTGTATTACAAGAGAAAACTGTACATATAGCAAAAGCCCCAACATGCATGGGCTCAAAAAGTGTCAACACACTGAAATAGGCACCTGTCTAACTAATAGGCCCAACATGGGCTAAAAGACTGACAAAGCCAGGACATGTCCCTGAGTATAGCATATGCCATAAAAAATACACTGTACGGGCTAATTTCTCTACATGTGGCTACTCGGCCTGCCCAAGTAGCCGGCTACGGGATCAATGCCCGACTGATATGACGATAGTGGGTCATGTCCAAATAACAACCAAATACAGTAAAGCTAATTAACTGTACACTAATTACAGTATCACATTTAGAGCTTACATAAAATGAATAAGATCAAAACTGATTTCTAACACTCTCTCTTAAGCTCAAATGTGATAGGAGTAAAGTAATATAGTGCAGCATCATCTGGGATGTCCAAAAGATGTTATGCATATCCCTGCTACCCTATACTTGACTCACACTCAAGCACACTCATGCAAACACAATGCTCATATAGAGAGTCTACCGCACTCTCGACCAACTGACTTGTCCCCAATCCAACTTGACCACAAATGGACCACATGAGCGACATGGCTCAAATTGAGAAAATCTCACTGCCACCATGAGACTTACATCCTCCATCTCTGACATCCTATCAAGCACTTACAAGTCCAAACTTGTAAAGTTGACATAAATGAGCAACTAAGGCTCAACCTGAGGTGATCTTACTGCCACCATAAGATTGTACCCTCACCAGATAGACAGCTAGTAGACATAATGACAAGCCAATGAGCATAAAATGACTACTTTGTTTCAGACGTAGCAAATGCATAAGCACATAGAACTCCGACTCAGATCTAGACTCTTGTAACAAGGTAACATGCAAGCACACATTCATGCAAACCAACACAAATACGTCAAATACATGAACATAATTTTTATAAACTGTGGTATCCTATCGTACCAGCACCGGTCACCTATAGATCCGCTGCTACACCACTGGTCACCAAACTAGGTCCTCAACCATGGCTTTTCACCTGTAACCAAGATGTCCTCATGTCCAAGCATATCCAACTATCCAATAAACCCTGAAAGCTGATTCTCATCCATTCCCTATGCTCCAAGCACAAGAGTCTACCAAGGACTCAATGAATGAATGTATGCAAACCTCACCATAGGCTATACTTGAGTAGCTCGCTCGCCCATCTCCCAGAGATACTGATGATGATCTGCCTGTCCTACATCCCATGTAGGTTCAACTTTCCATGCTTGACGTTACCAACTCTGATTTGACCAGTACATAGGCCTCCCACCAAGGAACCTATCTCACCACTATATCCAAACATCATGATGATCAACTCACCCACGATCCTGTAGCATATCTGGTAGAATAACTCCACCATAAACCTGTATCCTGTACCATCTGATAGCTCCCCAAGAATCTGTCCACCTGTAGTGCAACTAGACTCCAACTGGATCTAACCAAAATAGCTACATCTTGTTTACCAAATAATGATGGATAACAACAACATGTGACGCCAACATGGAAACTACCGTGCATATAACCATGCAGCTCACCTGATCACTCGCCAAAGTATCAGCTGTCACTCCCTGAGTAACCATCTCCATCCCTGCTGGGGGCATGCCGAATCCACATCACCCCGTAATGCACTCCATGACCTCAAGATATGTACCACCCTAGGTACACTCATGCCACCTACCTCCAAGTAGGCTTGACCCGTCCCTAGGTCACCATCCTACTATCCAAGCCGATCTCCAAAGCATCACCTGCTCCTCTTGGCTCCTAGCAATGTCACGTGCTCTCCCTAGCTATGTGCCACACGCGACACCATGCCAACGCAAGCTCATCCATGAGTCGTCGCTCACAGGATCCTGAGACTATTGTCTCCCTGATCGTACTGAGGTATATGGCTCTGAGTGACTCCCTCTAGGCTTCCTGATCTCACCACCTGTCGATCCGAACCATACATGTTCCAACACCTGTGCAAGCCTAGACTCTTGCAAATACAGCCAAATGCATGAAGGCTATAGGTAGCTTATCCAGGCCCATGATGGTAGATGCCTCCCCATCGATGCCAATGCCAATGACTGGCCCCTGCTATAATGCCATCATGTACTCCCAAATGAGCACACCATAAAGTCCTCGCCATAGTGTCCCTTCTAGTAGATCGCTAGCAAAACACTCACCATAATGTTTTCTCTCTAATCACACCCAATTGTGCGATCTCCATCAGCTCTCCAACCTAGAGCTGGCTCCCAAAGCTTCATGCTTTGCCCATTTTCATTTGTAGCTTCCTGTTTCCATCATGAATCGCCCCTGTAAGTTCTGTCCAATGACTCAAGTCCAATATGAGATAGTTGTCCCTTGATGATCATCCCTCATCCTACAGTACAATCCCTATCAAGTATCCCATGCCATCCTTGATCTCGAAGATCTGAACATCTACCATGTAGTGCCCATATGTATTCCCCCAAGCTAGCTCCAAGCTGCTCCTCTGACCAAAGGTAGGTCCATTCAAAAAGTGCCTTGCAAAATAAACTATTTCTTCAAAATGAAGATTCTTAAAGAAGTCCAATTTGAGCATCGGGTCCCTTCACTCAATTTCAGAGTAAAAAATTCTAATGAAAATGAAGTGCCCTTTGCACTTCACCTCCCTTTGGGCCCACTTCACCACATCTCAATAGTGGAATCCCATTCTATGGCCCGAATTTCTCCCCAAGAAATTGATCTCAACCATCCATCCAATAGGAGCTCAATCCAATGGTTTCCCTTGCACCTGCCCGATGAACAACGCTCTCGTAGCCGCTAATCAATCAAAGATGCTAAGTTCTGCCTCCACTTGGCTGCACGTGCTCAGCCGCGAGCTCCCATCTTTCTTCCTTCCTTCCTGCCCTCACCAAGCTTCTAAGCTATGGTTTCTAGGGTCTTTGGATGCACACAAGAAACTGATCTTGCATGCTCTCTGGCACGCAGCCGCCTATGACTTCTTAGCTGTTTCTCAACCATGCCAGGGCGCCCAGTTTTAGCCACTAACAGCACCAAAAAGTGTTTCCAACAATGAAAGATCCATAGATTTCCACCTTAAAACCCTATCCTGTGTGAGAGAGGAAGATTTTTGGGCTTTTTTCAATCTCATCTTGAGATTTTTCTTGCAACTTTCTACACCACTGAGGTTGCCCTCTCTCAAGTGTTCTGGACCAATTTACAGTTCTCCAATTGTTGCGGTATTGACTGCAAACAACCTGATTATCCCAGAAGTCTGTCAACACCCCATAAAACTGGAAATTTCTCAAATTTCCTCCGTTTTTGGCCAAATTTGATCTTGTAAATTGCCATGGCTTTCTGTCATTGCTCTTTGCATACCCATGCAAGTCCCGTTGCGCCAAACAGCTATCCACACAGTGAATCATGAGGCCACCATCTATGATTTCCCCATAACCACCGAAACTGCAAGGTTTTTTGTAAATTCTCTCCATAATTCACCTACGACGATCGTTCTGATCTTCCTCGAAGCTCTGATCGAAGGAACTTTGTTGTCTCCTGCCATCTGGACTGTCGATACCCCCGGTATGGAGTCCTCTCTCTTGAGACGCTTCTCGTGTCGTTATTCTTGGTGAAAGATGCTATCCCATAGCTCCACCGGATCGTGCATATCTGCATCACCCTGCCGCTCTGATACCATGTTAAAATTCTGTTAGGATTCAAAAATACATTGTACAAGCTAATTTCCCTAGGTGTGGCTACTCGGCTAACTCAAGTAGTCGACTACGGGATTAGTGCTCGACTGATATGACGATAGTGGGTCACGTCTAGATAACAACCAATATACACTTTTAGTCTACTTGGGAACATTGTGTTTTATTTTTGGTATGCCTGTGTGTTTGATAGCTTGTGGAGACTGGTAGCATCAATGCACCTATGTTTGATCTTGTCAAAAGGCCCTTCCTCGATGGAAAGGCCGAAGGGTGAAACCCCCCACCCCTCCCCTTTTAACCACTCTTTTCAGGGGCCTTCGCATTTTGCGAGTTTTTCTTCACCCATGATTCGAAAAAATGGTAGCACATGGTATGCTACTCTCTTTCGTGCCACTATGTGATTTTCTATAAATAAGAATTATGGTTTATTGCGTAGTTAAAAATTCACTAGCCATTAGATTATAAATAGGTCCATCAAAAGAAACTTAGCTTGTACCCTTTAAATATATATTAATTTTGATTATGTTCATGAAGTTCTAAAGGCTAGCATGTTGGCCATAAAATTTTGAATAGGTCAAAAGTCACTTTGATATCCTTTAAATAAAAGTTTAGCTTGATTATGGGAAAATATTCATGAAGTTTTGAATGTGCTAGCCTTTAGGGCTTCATAACATTTTTTCATAATCAAAATAACCCTTTATTTATAGGGTAGCAAGGACACTTAAACAGTTCCCTTAAAAGATACTTTGCTACATTCTAAATATAGGTTTATTGTGCTTATGAAAAAATGTTTATGGAGTTGTAAAGGCTAGCATGCCAGTCTGCTAGTCTAAGAAAAAAAGAATGCTTCATGTGGTGCCTCATCTTGTTGATGCAGGAGGAGCACCATAGCTCCAAGAGAGTGCTGCAGATTTGTTTCCACAATTCAACAATTGATGTGCACCCATTGTGGAACTGTGATGCTTTTGTGGGCCGAGGTGAAGAAAATGACAGATGACAACACCAAACGAGGATCAAACAAAGGGTGAGAGCATCAAACAAGCATGTTTTGGAAACTTGTGGAGTGTTTTGGATAGATGCTGCAACACAATACAAGACTTGTGGCCATTCATATCGCAACAACTAGGAGGGTGACAATAGGTTGCTACATCCCTACGTGTGGTGGTTGGGCATGTGAAAATTGGTCAAAATCTATCTTGGTTATTTTGTGTTTTTTTTGTTTCTGATGAAAAGATCACATGTGTGGAGCATGTTCCCACATGTAGAAAAAGTCAAAAATAGTTTATGATGTCCACTTTAGGGGTATCACAAAGTTTTTATATCAAGCATCTTGGTGTAGAATTGTGATAGGGCAAAAAATTGGCATAGTTGGCAAATTGGCAGAATCCACATGTAATGCCTCTATTGAGCCAAAAGTGAGTCATGATGCAATCTCGAGCTAGTTAGGCATATGAATAGGGTCTTGACACTTGTGACAATGTAATTTGAAGAGTGATGAAGTCAAAGAGTCACCCTTGGTCAAGGTTCCAATAGAAATCAAGAGATCCTCATTAGAGGTCCAATAGAATTAAGGAGGCTATGATTAGGGGTCTAATAGAATCAAAGAGGCTATGATTAGGGGTCCAATAGAATGTAAGAGGCTATGATTAGGGGTCCAATAGCATGCAAGAAGGGATCTCCACACACTCTTTTTATACTTCTCCTTATGATGATTATGCAAGTTGAGTTTTTGAGTCAAATTTTTTGGTGAGATTTGCTTGTTGTCTCTTCTCTCTCTACACGAGTTGGAATTAGCTATATCCTCTCTCTACCCAAGGAGAGGAGCTTAATTTTCCTTTGTTTTTTCAAGAATCTTTTCTCTTCATGTGTATGAACTTTGGTTATCAACTATTGCATCCATCTTTTGCTTCTATGCCTTGCTTTTTGAGCTAGATCTTGGAAATCAATCTAGAATCCATTGGCAAGTGCACAAGCTTTCTTAGGAGATCAATCACACACTTTAGGGCATTCCCACATGTGTGAAAATTCACGTGGTATCAGAGCCTACCTAAGCTTTTGATGCATCTATCATCCATAGTTTCAAAAATTTCATGAAAGTCAAGATCTAGAGAGTGTTGATTGCATCTCCCATGCTATCTCAAAAATTTATGGATCAAGAGGGTTCATTATCATATGGATTGGACCAGATCTGGTACTGTACAGAATTCAGTGCTCAGACACATGTGAAGGATAGCCAAATTCAGTTTGGTAGTTCTCTTCCAAGTTAGATCCAAATTTGGTGCTAGGTAAATTGTTTGAAAGCTAGTTTTGTCTAGTTTTTGTAGTAATTCGATTCAATCCATTTGGTATAGCCGATTAGAAGTTATAAGCTTTTGAAGGGGGCTAGGTAGGGCACCTAGGCCCATGTGGACACATTTGGTTTGATCTTATCTTGCTAGTTTGACCAAAAAATTCAAGAAGAGGCTTGCCAATGTCATCTATTTGAGATCTAGTCATCATTTTGAGGTCATACCCACTTTCTTTCATACAATTGGCTTGTATTTGAGTGATTTGTGGATTCTTGGAGTGTTTCACACGTGCCAAAGATAGTTTGACCCAAACTTTGCCTATACTCCATCAATTGATGAGAGGTTGATCTAGTTTGAGAGAGATTGGTAGAGCTAGTGAGATCCATCTCACATTTTGTTGCAAGATCTTGCATAGGAGTTGGTAGTACAACTTTCAAGGATCCTATATTGAGAGAGAAGCAATATTTTATTGTCTAAATCACAAGGAGTCTTCACTGTTACGTGACATCTATGGGTTTCTACCTATTGGAATCTAGTAAAAGACTATCTACCTCCAATTATTCTATTTGGAAGGTTAGAATGGAGTCAATCTTGATACTCTAAGATGTGATGGACATTCTACTTGGGATTGAGAAGGAGCCTCAAGTCCTTCAAGAAGTACAAAAGTACAAGAAGAGAGCTAGGATGGCTCTCCACTTTATCAAGATGAATGTCTCTAATGAGATTTTGAGAGAGATTGGTGATTGCAACTCGGCCAAGCAAGCTTGGGATACTCTCAAAGCTATTTATGAAGCCAAAAATACCTCTAGGCTCCTCACTCTTAGGTATTAAATCTTCTAAAGTTATCAAAAGAGTGATGAGAGTGCCACTAATTATGTGTTGAGATTGAAAGATACTCATAGAGAGCTTGCTTGTATTGGAGGATCCATAAATCAAAGTGAGCTAGTTCAAGTCATACTTAATGGCTTAAGAGATGAGTATGAGAACCTTGTCCAATCCTATGCCATCAAGGAGGAGCTACCTACTTTGGAGGCTTTCCAAGGAGTGCTAATGGCTGAAGAATCAAGGCATGAGAACAAGCTGTTAAGGATGGACGAATTGTCACTCAATCATAATGGTGAAGACAAAGTTTTATTTGCCAAGCACAAAGAGAGGAGCAAAAGCAACACCAACACTTCTCTAAGGACAAAGCAAAAGACCAAGATGAAGAGGATGATGATTCCTCTCAATATTCTACTTCAAAGACGAGGAAAAAAGATATTAAGTGCTTCTTTTGTGGCAAGAAAGGCCACTATGCCACCAATTGCTTCAAGAAGAAGAATCAATTCAAGCAAGCCAACATCTCTCATGAGAAAGAAGACTTTATTGCAAGTGATGGAGAATGCTCTCTTATGGCATCAAAATTCTCCTCTTTCACCTTCAAGATGGATGACTATGATTTCAAGGGGATCTTCAAGATGGATGGCCAAGTCTTTATGGCTTATCTTTTATGGTAAAGAGAGGCAAGTTTCAGGTGGTCTTCACTTCAACATATTCTCTCATGCTTCTCTTTCATTACTTGATGTACCATCTTGCTTTTATGAGGTTTCTACATCTGATAGTTGGAGTGAGATAATGATTGTCTTGTATCATGCCTCTAGTATGGACATATTACTTGTCATTCATGGCTTAGATATGTTTTCAAATTACTTAGATAGCAAGTGGTTGAGTCATCAAGTGTATGCTCTTGGATCTAGTAAGAGCAAGAATGAGCTTGTTGTTCATAGTTTGAAAAATCATACTATTACATGGTTTGAGGCATTTTGTAAACTTCTTTTGAGATTAAGTGAAACATCTAAAGAGGACACTTAGATCCTTGAGAAATTATTTAGCCTAAAAAATATCAAGATTCTATTTGATTTCAAGATTAGATCCATCATGGATGAAGTTCATAGTATGTGGACTAGTCAAGCTAGAATGCTTAATCTTGATAATCAACACTCTTGTTCATCTTATGATCTTGATCTCTATGATCTTTATGAGACATGGAAGCCTCTGATTTTCATCATGGTGCAGCCATCTTTATGCAAATGGTACTTTCAAATCAAAGATCATCATCAAGCATGGAGGAAGCGCATGGATATAGTGGCAAATTGGTGGAATGCTCTTCAAAGGTGTTGGCAAATGATTTCTACCAAAGAAATATTATCATGGATATGGTGAGGGTGTTGCTATGATGGATCCTTTTGCTGGTTTTTTACTTCATATGCATACCAAAGGATCCACTCAAAATTTTTCACGAACTCCTTGATCTTACCAGGCTAGTTTTTGAGGAGGAGTGTGAAAAATGGTCAAAATGTATCTTGGTTATTTTGTGTTTTTTAGTTTGTGATGTGGAGCATGTTCCCACATGTAGAAAAAGTCAAAAATAGTTTATGATGTTCACTTTAGGGGTATCACAAAGTTTTTATATCAAGCATCTTGGTGTTGAATTGTGATAGGGCCAAAAATTGGCATAGTTGGCAAATTGGCAAAATCCACATGTAATGCCTCTATTGAGCCAAAAGTGAGTCATGATGCAATCTCAAGCTAGATAGGCATATGAATAGGGTCTGGACACTTGTGACAATGTAATTTGAAGAGTGATGAAGTCAAAGAGTCAACCTTGGTCAAGGGGTCCAATAGGAATCAAGAGATTATCATCAGAGGTCCAATAGAATTAAGGAGGCTATGATTAGGGGTCCAATAGAATCAAAGAGGCTATGATTAGGGGTCCAATTGAATGTAAGAGGCTATGATTAGGGGTCCAATAGCATGCAAGAAGGGATCTCCACACACTCTATATGTACTTCTCCTTATGATCATTATGCAAGCTGAGTTTTTGAGTCAAATTTTTTGGTGAGATTTGCTTGTTGTCTCTTCTCTCTCTACACGAGTTGGAATTAGCTCTATTCTCTCTCTGCTCGAGGAGAGGAGCTTAATTTTCCTTTGTTTTTTCAAGAAGCTTTTCTCTTCATGTGTATGAACTTTGGTTATCAGCTATTGCATCCATCTTTTGCCTCTATGCCTTGCTTTTTGATCTAGATCTTGGAAATCAATCTAGAATCCATTGGCAAGTGCACAAGCTTTCTTAGGAGATCAATCACACACTACAGGGCATTCCCACACGTGTGAAATTTCACAGGGCCTAGTCCATGTGGCTAGCACAATAGTCACTTCATGGGAAGTGCCAAAGACTATGATGAGTAGCTAGCTAGGTCCAAGATTGTTGTTTGCCACGTAGAAAGGGTGTTACAAGTGGGATAATGTAGAGGTCAACAATCCCTAGGTGGCGCAATGGGAATCCACCATCATTTTTCATTTGTATTTTGGATGCATCTTAAGCAATGACATTATTATTATGACGTAATGTTCAAATAAACAACCACAAATAAATGGACACATAACACCAACATTACTATAGAAGGTTCACTCAAAAATCATGGCAAAAAGGTAAGAAGATGGAAGGTTCACTTGCAATGATGCAGTTCTTACAAAGCAACAAAAACCTAAAAAAAAAAAGTCCGTGAGCTTGGCATTATCAAGAGTCCAAACTCGTGGGGTCCGAGATTTTTTACCCTGGTCTAGACTTACAACCTATGGTCCCAAGCAGGCAAGCACAGATCACAAATCTCGGTCCCAACAAGGGGACTTGCTTCAGAAGGGCCCTACGTGTGCCAATCTAGGTTCTAGGTCAATGGGACAAGCCCTTTTTACTTTTATAGAGACTTACATGAGATCATGATAGATTGCTTGACTTTATGTTGCCCCCCATGGGCCATTATTTTTTGTGTTACCGTTGGATTTGGTGAAATTTCTAAATAATGACCGTTACTTTTTTCAAAATTCAAACCACCCTCCCCTTAGCCTTGCTTCCTTCCATCTCTTCTTGCTTTGCCTTCCTCCCTTGCTTTCCTTTGCTTATCGATCCATTTGATCTCAGATTTCTTCAGATTTGAGAAATTTCAATCTACCCACCTTTTATTTCTGTAGCTACAGACAAGACAGTCTTGTGTGTCTAGAAGCAGAAAGAGCTAGGCTACACTGTAGTAGAGCCTTCAGTTGTTTTCTGGGCTTCATTCAGAGCTGCTATTGACAAAATTAGCAGAAACTTTCCCAAATGCATACAATAATTGTTCTGCAAGTGCAAATTACACAGGATGATGCTTGGTTTCCATGGAGATTGATTTCTGCGTAGCCAGGAATATACTGAGGCTTGGATGATGCTTGGTTTTTATGGAAGAGCTGACTGTGAAGAGGCTGCCAGAAATATGCTGTAGTTTTGATGATTCTTGGTTTTCGTGGAAGATTGGTAGCCAGAGATATGCTGTAGCTCGGATATACCCCGTTTTCATGAAAGATTGAATTATGCTGATGCTGAGGAGCGAGTAGAAACTTATTGTAACTTGGATGGGTTTTTGTGGGCTTAAGGATAGCTGCTGAATTTGGAAATGCCAGTGGCCACGCGTTCTCAATCACTCAGCACTCCCGAGCCACAGCTGAAGACCCAAGGAAGCTATACGAGTGAGAAAGTATGCTCAGGCCTCTCCAAACCTTCAGAGACACAAAAGTGCATAGATTCTTCCGGGGATGATGTGAGCTTTGCTGCTAAGAAGCGGTTGGACAGGAATGGTGAAAGAAAAATGCCTCTAAATACAACCCATCCGAGTGTTAATCTTTTCCAGACTCGCATCACGCGATCTCAGTCTCATTCCAATGAGAAAACACAGGTCTTCCATTCAGAAGGGCTTGCAATAGCTGAGGCAGAAGCAGGCGCTAATCAGAGGCGGATTGCAATGGAAAAGGAGGAATTAGACACTCCGTTTATGCCAGCACGCAGCACAGGCCTGTTTACTCCCGCGGTGATGGGAGCCTACAGCTGGGTCAAGAGATCAGAGGCTGCAAATCCAAATGCAAAGCAGAATTCTCTCGTTACTGGGCATGAAATTGATCCTAGTACTGCTGCGAGCATTTCCATGCGAGCTAGGTATATACAGACAGTGGGACCTAAGCTGAGCAGCGTGCCAGAGATCATGGCTGCCACGCCCAAGACGGTAGCCTGTGCAGGCAGCTTGAGGGACGCCAAGGCAGCAGGATTGAAGGGAAGACAGTTGAATGACGGGCTAGAGGCAGCACTGAGCGATGATGGGATGCAAAGCGGCAGAATCATGGTGTATGTTCGGCTTAGACCCTTGTCCAAAATGGAGAAAGAAGCCGGATCAAGGAGCTGCATCAGGATTGTGAACAAGAGAGACGTTTATTTGACAGAATTTGCATTGGAGACAGACTATCTCAGGCTGAAGCGCCTCCGTGGCCGCCATTTCGCCTTTGATGCAGCTTTTCCTGAGAACACAGGCCAGCAGGAGGTCTATGACACAAGGTCAGTCACCCATCTAGGAAGATTCGTCCCTGCTCTATCTCCACGATGCAAGAACACTTCTCTTCATGCCTTCTACTTTGACAACTAATAAAACTCTTTTATTTTGGTCAATAGTACAGCAGAGCTGATCGAAGGAGTGATGCAAGGAAGAAACTGCTCGGTTTTCTGCTATGGAGCTACAGGAGCCGGCAAGACATATACAATGTTGGGCACAATGCAGAGTCCTGGTGTCATGGTTCTTGCACTGAAGGATCTGTTTTTCAAGCTGAAGCAGCAGAGCAGAGGGGATGACTACGTAGTGAAGCTATCATATCTGGAGGTCTACAACGAATCTGTTAGGGATCTGTTATCTCCTGGGCGACCTTTAGTTCTAAGAGAAGATAGCAAACAGGTTAGTGACAGATTTTACTTTTGTTCAGACTGTCTCGGATGCTGTGCGCGCGTTTAATAACTCACTGCTGCTATTTTCTGTCATTACAGGGTATAGTAGCAGCGGGGCTTACTCAGTATCAGGCATACTCAGCAGATGAGGTCAGATCCTTACAATTTGTCAGACCCTACAATACCACCTTTTGTAAATACATGATCTCCCATCGGCAATGTTAGATAAGCGGCTCTGCAGTTTTGGAACACTTTTAACTTCGGTTTTTTACTTCTCAAAACGGTCCAGTTTCAGACTTGTTTGCTGCAAGTTTAAATTTACAACCATAACCCAGATAAGATAGTGATCAGAAGCAAAATCAGGTACCCCAGTTTTGTAATTTTTGAGAGATGAAAGTATTCAAATAGCTTAATGTTTTCTGAGGAAGCATATTTGGGATTGAGAAAATTTTAATTTCAGAAACTCTTTTCAATGTGCAGGTAATGATTTTGCTACAAAGAGGTAATCAAAACAGGCAAACTGAACCCACACGAGTGAATGAGACTTCTTCACGATCCCATGCCATCTTACAGGTGCTTTATCTACTTGTATGCTGCAAGAAACAATTGATTCCAAAAGAACCAGGCTACGTTTTTATTCATACATTGGAAATAGTTCTAACAGCAGATAGCCTTGCTGGACAAACTGTTATTGCTTTTCCTGCATACGAGATGATTTCTGCAATGATTGTGATAACTATTTCTTGTCCGTTTCTGATAGGTTGTAGCAGAATACAAGGTTCAGCAGGAAGCAAGCTATGTATCTCGGGTGGGAAAACTTTCTCTCATAGACCTTGCTGGATCAGAGAGAGCTCTCGCAACTGACCAACGGACTCTGAGATCCTTAGAAGGGGCCAACATAAATCGTTCCTTACTGGCATTGAGTAGTTGCATCAATGCTCTTGTAGAAGGGAAAAAACACATCCCTTTCCGGAACTCAAAGCTCACTCAGCTTCTGAAGGTGATTTCATGTCCTTAGCATCATTGCGTTCAGTCTCCTTAGATTCATTCAATAAAGAATTCAGTTATGCTGTAACGATTTAACATGATACTCTTTTCAGGATTCTCTTGGGGGAGCCTGTCAAACAGCAATGATAGCAAATATCAGTCCAAGCAACATATGTTTTGGCGAAACCCAAAATACGCTACACTGGGCTGACCG
Source organism: Diphasiastrum complanatum (assembly GCA_029204225.1). NCBI lineage: Eukaryota > Viridiplantae > Streptophyta > Lycopodiopsida > Lycopodiales > Lycopodiaceae > Diphasiastrum > Diphasiastrum complanatum. The sequence goes on along the minus strand of MU834182.1, from coordinate 5,062 downwards.
AGCCAAAGAGATCCGAACTAAGGTACGTCCATTGACATACTTCTGAGGATTTTGATTGATTGAATTGGTCGCATTGCACATGAAGACAAATTAAGACTTGCACAGCTCCCTATCAAAGTGATAGTAGATCTTCCTTCAAAATATACCAAACCAGGAAAACTCATTATATCAAATGTATTGGATATCAGAGTTTTAAAAAATTGGGATTTGCTATCAAAGTGCTTACTAATCTATTTGTGTCTTTCACTCATGCAGGTATCTTCGAATGAGGACCTGCAGATTCCCGAGTCACAAGAGGATCAGACTAAATTGCTTTTGCAGATGCAGAAGGAAAATCAGCAGCTAAGGTTTCAGCTCGCCAATCTACAGCAGAAGTATCTTGCTGTGCAGAGTGCTTCTATTTCTGCTACACCTAATGGTCTAGACCCTCATTTAAATGAACCGCCTTCACCTGCCCAGTTTCTATCACCAACACCATCAGCAAGATTAAGTGCAATAAACTCATCCAATTCCAAAAGACGACGCCGCTGCACTCAAGACGGATCTGCAAACGGGGATACAGCTGCAGACAAGATGATCAAGGAATTGAAAAGAAGAATCCAAGTCATGGAAATGGAAGCTGAAAGGGTCCAAAGACAGACTGCCAAACGTGAAGAGAACTATAATGCCTCAATTGTAACCTTACACCAGGAACACAATGTCCAGCTGAAGCATAAGGATGATTTTATTCGCAAACTATGCGAAAGAATTACTGCAGGGGAACAAACCATTCCAAAGAACAAGTACTACAAATCACCTGAGAAATACCAGAACTTAAAAGATGAAGCAGAGAATATAAGGAATGAGAACTTCTCATCCACAGTTGTTGCAACCAGCAAAGTTGCCAAGGCCTCAGAAAGACTGAAAATGCTGGCTTCACCCAAAGTTCCTCGCAATACATGTCCCCTGCCCTCCAGTAAAGGAACTCTAGTTCCAGCTTCTGAACAACAGAAAAGGACTGTAAGGCTGAGAAGGACTTCCACCCTAACTACTCTACCTCCAATCACGCCCTTGCAAAGGTTCCGATCTCCTGCAAAGAAAGAAGCTGCAACAGGAGCCAAAAAACGCACTTTTTGGGATATAAGCAATACTAACAGTCCGGCAGTTTTGGGTCGTGTGCGACCCACCAAAAGCCATCTCTCAACCCCTTCTATGCTATTGCAGGTAAGCCTGACACCAGGCTTTTCTTTAGCTTGACACTTTTAAGAATTGGGGTTATTGTAGCCGATATTCACAGAGATAATTTTTGCTTGAAGTATCAAATGATCCTTACAGGGCTGTGGTTTTTAATTGCTAGTTACAGTAAATTTAGCACGAAGAGAGAAAAACTGTTCACAGTTTTATATTTTAACAGAAGTTTGTGTTGTTTCATTGTGTTCAGCCTGGATTTGCCCGCCGCCTTTCTTCTCAAGCTTGAGCATATAAACAGTAACAGAGCTGTAGCAGCATTGCTGGTGCGGTGGTGGACAAATCATGCTACAATTAAGTAGAACAAAAGCCTGACTTAGTCATGTTAACAATCAAAAAGCTCAAACAAACAAGCTAGATTCAGCATCTCGCGAACTGTATCTTATGGTAGCGTGAGAACTACTATATGTAAAAGCTTGTTAAGCTTTCCCTTTTTTTTTATTAGAAGATTTGGAAATCGTCAACAATGAACATGATACACAAGTGTGTTTTGAAACTGCATCTAAATGTGTGTCATAGTGCAAGTTCTTCAATAATTCTATTTCGGATGAGTGATATTGATCGCAAAGAACAAAAAACGTTCAAATACCATAGAATTAGTTGTAAGCAGAATTGTAAGTTGCTAAGAACAGCAGGCTTAAGAGTTATTTATTGTGTGTGCAGGATGCAGTGGCGTTGTTTTGTTGCTTCATGATTCTTCTTTGCTGAATCGTTAGATTCTTTCTTAGGTTATCATACCAAGCAAGATTCATCTTGTGATGCATCATTTCGTTCTGATTTGTAAGTAGGTAGTAGTTATTTGTTTTATCATAGGAGGGAACTAAGTCAAGAGGTTAAAAGTCATATCTTAGATTCATGAGACTGCAAAACTATATGATACAGGACAGTGACCAGCAGGCTTGATTCCTTAAAAAATGTCCAATTTTCTGTAACTAAATGTAGAGTCTGCATTCCTTCAACATATTAGCCAACAGAAGCAATGCGTCTTCACTAAGTTCTTGACATGTTGGTTATTCAGCTTCAGCTCTGACATACTTGTTTGCATTCCTTGAACATATTATCCAAATAGAAGTACTGTACAGCTTCACTAAGTTCTTGACATTCTTGGTTGTTGGGCTTCAGCTCTGAAGTACTTGTCTGCAATTCCTACAATAAGACGAGTATGTATTCATGGAAAATCAGAAACATGTGCTAATGTACCAAAAAACGATCACACAATTTGTATATCTTAGGCTATACAGCCTTGTTTGTGACAATTAGTATTCATGGAAAATCAGAAACATGTGCTAATGTACCAAAAAACAATCCACAATTTGTATATCTTAGGCTATACGTATAGCCTTGTGACAATTAGTATTGAGTAAAACTTGGAAGTGAGAAGCTGTCTCTTAAATCTTATGGACTATTTCAGATCATATGAAGAAATGGAGAGCTAGCTAGCATATAAATTGGATTTATTATTGGTCATTATTATATGAAGATGATGCACAACACGTGTTTCATGTTAGTTTGCTAAAAAAAGTTAGGATAAGAATGTAGAAATAGTGGACTACCAGCTTCAAATGAAGAAAGAAAATTGGTAGTAGCAGAGGCAAAAAGAAAACTGAGTGCTACAGCCTTATGACAATTAGTATTGAGTAGAACTTGAAGAACCGTTAGATCTCTTTCCTAATAGAAGAAGAAATCATAACCATTCATAAGTAGCTTGTAGAGCAAGCTATCATGGATACCGCAAAGGCCCTTATAGTTGAAAAAAACCGTTTTACCAAGTTATGAAGGAATATGTAGGAGGTGGTTCTTACATGGTCTAAAAACTGAATAAGTTGGCGCTTTTTGTAAAAAATAGTGAAACCCTTGTTGTACATAGATAAAGAGTATCATGGCATATGCATAGAACAGAGAGAGAGAGAGAGAGAGAGAGAGAGAGAGGAGGAGAGAGAGAGAGAGAGAGAGAGAGAGAGAGAGAGAGAGAAGATGTGCGGAAGTGAAAATAACAAGAGCATTCAGCATTCACATTCATACGTTTATGATAGATCTTTGAATCATCAATCTGCTAAGCAAGAAACAGATGTAATTAATAGACATGCGCAATGACATGAAATGGTATCTCTCAAAAATAGTTTGTTATTAGAACACAAGAAAGTGTACACGGCTATGTCTGTTTGCACGATGTGCGATCTGTTTGGACTTGTGTAGGACTTGTTCTCTTTGTACATTTGAGATGTCACCTTTTTATGGATAGTAGCTTAATTACAAGACATAATTACAAGAATGTATTAGCCCCTTAATGTCAGTCGTCACGGTTGCATATCAACATCTACCATATCGCCTGTAGGATCATCATGAGAGAGACATCATCTTTTGTCGTTACTATAGTTGTTCGTAATGTTTCAGAGGAGGTTCCTTTTCTGGCACGTTAGGCACAAAGGTAATCAGATCCTCTCTAACTCAACCAGATCACCTTCCGGAATGAGGGAATGCTTTTGACTAAGTCGCTCTTTCAAACGACTTACATGGAAAATAGGATGAACCACAACTGTGATCTAAAGATCCAGCTGAAAAGCGACCTGGTTAATTGTTGTCGTGATATACCAACCTAGAATTGCTAGATTTGTGTAGTATTTATGTCGTTCCCCAAGGAGATAGCACTTAAAAAGCTGTTTAATTGGTACATCCTCACTTATTGCGAATGAAATGGAGTCGTGTGTTAATCTAGTTGTCAATAGACATTTAATAAGTAACCAATATACTTTTGTTGTGAGTTTCTGATGATTGACAAATACAAAACAACAATCTTCCTCTATAAAACCGAATGAAAAGCGTTCTGCAAGTGAAAAGTTATCAGAGTAGCACGAATGAACTACACTCTGCCTGATTAAGTTGTCAGCAAGGATTTGCATTATGTTCGATGCAAACGTGAACGAATAGACAAATAGTTAATCTTATTCTTGAACTATTGTGTTCTAGACAAAAGTCCTCAACAACTAAAGTCCAGTCACGGTAAGAACTCAAATGGTTCGTGAATATGTTAGAAACATTTATGTTCATTATAGACACAAATGCAGACCCAAGAACTCTATTCCTCAGGTAGAGACTAGCATTTCACATGCACACATACTTCTTTATCAGCGACTGTGGAAAACTGTACCAAAGGGACACGTTACTTGGGTGTCAAACACAAGGTATTCGCACAGACAAATAAGCTAGTTTAAAGACAGTTCTTTAGATCAACTTTACGGAAACACAACATGAAGAAACAAAACGTTTCTATTACCAAAGCTTTGCTTAGCTTTCAGCTCTCAGTCTGAAGAAAAGACATGAAGCGAAAATGTTCGCGAACATCACGAAAAGACATGAAGCGAAAATGTTCGTGAACACCCCGACGAAGAGACACAAATGCGAAAAGTTCGCGAAAGAAAATTTTTCGTGATACAGTAGGAGAAAGTCAGTCATGAAAATTTTCGTGTCGCTTGAGCCCCTGACGAAGAGACACGAACGCGAAAAGTTTGCGAAAGAAAGTTTTTCGTGATACAGTAGGAGAAAGTCAGACGACATGAAAGTCAAACGACTCGAAGCGACACAAAAATCTTCACGACACTTTTCGACCTTCACGCTCCAAAAGATCAGGAAGATCATGCAAGTACCAAGAAGTACAAAAATCCCTGATTTGATACAATGACGTCAGCGGAAGAGTGTTAGGACGTGCCTAACCCACCTCTCTTGTAATCCGTGATTAATTTTAGATTGTTTAGTCTATCTATCTAATTTGGTGTGCTACTCTAAATGTTAAGATACATTACAACAGGATAGATATACACATAATACATACTACAAA
>MU834181.1:0-48883 GCA_029204225.1 Diphasiastrum complanatum | reverse complement strand
AAATCATGTTAATGTTCTTGTGGTTTTTGATATAGGTGCTTGTCCTTAGCTTATTTTTAGGTGTCATGAGAGATCTGAACTCATACTTTATATCAATAACAAAGATGATATCAAATCATGATGTAAATTGGAGACACAAAATGTAGAAAAAAAAACTTGATAGACACATCAATAAATAAAACAAAAAAAAAATGATCCATGCACTAGTTGTAAAAAACATGTAGAATGGTTTTTCCTTTTTTGTTGAGTACTCCTAACACTCATTCAATTGGTCGAATGAATTAGCTTATCAAATGACTTCCATCAACAAATATTGGGTAGCATGTCCCATCTAATCATTGCAAGTCCACGACTCCATATTTCAAGATTAGGTCAAGATGTCTATGACCTTACAAGGATTCTCACTAGTGGATCTAAATTTTCCTTGTGTGCTTTACTATTGTAAATCGATGTTAAATCTCTAGGCCAAAGGTCCTTATGATACAAATCTCAATCATGCCATGTCTATAGTGGTTTCTCTCTACTGAGATAGTGTGACGTGTACTTCTAGCCAACATTTAAGAAGCCCATCCAGTGATAGCCATTCTTGGACTACAATCATGAATTTATGAACAAAATATTGGTGGGCATCAGAGCATCTTGTCCATTTATTGAATGAAAGGTGTGTGGTCCATTCCCATCTTATAAGTTGTTCTATAATCCCATATGATTGTCTTTAATTTGAGTGCCTAATCTCGTATGCATGTGTTTCCCGTTCAGTTGCAAAGGCAATTCTATTTTTAATCCTCATGTGCAATTTGTACTTGATTATATCTACTTAGCTCATGAACTAAACCACAAACTTTCTCCCCAACTACTCATTCTAGTACACTCTTAATGAAGAAAAGTGAAAAATAATCTCTCTTAATGATAATGGTATTAATCAAATAAAATTGACGCATATTTAAAGTTGATTGTTCTTTTTATAAAGAGCAAGTACATGTGATACGCATTACATATTCTCTATTTTGTAGACGAATTTTGCACCTAATTGTTTTTCAAATGCTTGTCTAATCAACTAGTGATTATGGAAGATTGCTACAATAAGGTCTACTAGGTTTAAAGATCATCCTCTCTTTAAGCGATATGGTATATTGTACTACATAGTATTATCTTTGAGACCTTGTGATTCCAAACAGAGCAATCTATTAATGTTGGATTTATTATTCCTCAACTCTCCTAAATACCATGTCAATCTAGTTCCATTCACTTTGCTGCAGTTTTACATGCGTTGTCGCACAGTCTGTAGAAATGCTCTATTATCGAAGACATGCATCAAAATGTGTGAGAAACTGCCAAAAATTGGCAAGTCTAGATTGCTCAAAACCATGTAAATTGTACATAGGTGGGTCCCACACGTGTGAGGCCAGGGTGCCACTTGGGAAGCTACAATAGAGTAGGTTAGATTAAGTCTATAAAGTTGGTCAAGTTTGTTTGGTAGTGGTTCCTACATTATAGGACCTAATTCCTAGATTTATGGAGTAGGTTGATCAATCTAGCCACCAACATGGCAAAACTCTAGGATGAGGCTAGAATGGCAAATCAGGGCAAGAAAGCTCAATCAACTTCCTTATTACATGCTGGATTTTCATGTAACTCGAGGTAGGGAACATGCTTTCTATGTATCCATCTCTCCATAGTAATGCCTTAAATTATTTTTGAGAGCTCATTGCAAAACTCAACTTCCACACTATGTACATTGATTTCCTTTAAATCTAAGCAAGAACTAAGTGTTCTAAATGTCATTTGCTATCTACAGGCCGTACTGGTACTGTTTCACACGTGTGTGTGGTGTACATCACGTTTGATTAATGATTTTGGGTTGCTCTTGCTTGATGCATGTAGAATTGTGAATCTAGATCTCATTTTTGTGTGTCTAGTTTGCATTTGTTTTATGTTCAAAACATTTATGTACATTCATATATTGGTTTAAGTTAAGTCTCCTTCATCAAATTTTAAGAAATCAACCACTCTTATGAGTCATTAAGAGACTCAACTAAGGTCCAAAGTACTGTACTTTGATAGAATGGCAACCGACTTGTTGAGGAAGTCCGACTTGTCGACTTAACCGACTACCGTCGTGAACCGTCAAGATGACTGTCTCGATTTTATCAACTATCGGTAGCAACACGCTCAGCTCCAAATAGATGGCTCACTTCTTTTATTGTGCAACCACTTGGACAATGACAATAGCCGCCACGATCTACCCAAGAGGACGCAACAACTCTATTCTTTTTTTGTACTTACATCTGCACTAATGTAAATTGTATATAGATGATGATCATTAGAACATCAATACTAGAATACAAGACAAACATTGTAGATGCTTTCACGCATCGATTAACTCTCTTGGTTTCTCCATCTCTCTCTCTCTCTCTCTCTCTCTCTCTCTCTCTCTCTCTCTCTCTCTCTCTCTCTCTCTCTCTCTCTCTCTCTCTCTCTCTCTCTCTCTCTCTCTCTCTCTCTCTCTCTCTCTCTCTCTCTCTCTCTCTCTCTCTCTCTATGCAGGTGGAGGCGAGGTTGCCGCTCCCAGCGACAAACCCTATACTACATCGACAACACAACAGTGGCGTCGTTGTCGGGGAGGGCCACACACTCATCTCGTTGCATAGCTTCTTCTCTTTTTTTCTCTCCCCCTTGTCTTCTCTCTCTTCTCTTTTTTCACCAAAAAAAAAATCGGATTTTAGGGGTAGAATAGTGTGAGTAGTGTTAGTTTTTGTCGTTTTTCATAATTTTTTGTTTGTTTGCATAGTAGGGAGAGATTGTGAGGTGGGAGGATCAGTGCCAACCACCTAATCTCTTCCAAAAATCCAAAAAATCCCATAAAAATTCAAAAAAAACACTCAAAATCTGTTTTTCGAGGGAAAAAGAGAGGCAAAATCTCATCAGATTTTAATTTCTCAAAAACCAGCAAGAACTAACCTTCGCATGACTGGCTGTCCCTAGACCTGCATAGAAGCCTGCGAAGGTTACTTCCCAATAGATTTTGAAAATACAGAGAAAAACCCATAAAAATTCAAAAATCCCTTGTAAAAATTTAAAAAAAAATCAAAAATCAAAACTAACCTTTGCAAAGCTCTTTGAAGTTCCATCTCACTGAGACAAGGACACAGAGAAGTCTGCGAGAGTTAGATCCCAAAAAAAGTGCCCCTGCGAAGGTTCCCAAGAGCAAAAAGTGGGCTAGAACCTTCTCAGACAACAAATTTTTTAGTTTCCCTGGGAAATAACTCTTGCAGCTTGGTAAGCAGGTGGATTTGACTTGGATACAAGCACATACTAGCCTGCAAAGATTAGCTCCCAAAAAATCTCAAAATTTGGCCCAAAAGCCCCAAAAAAATGCACTTTTTTCAAGATTTTTTGAGTTTCCTTGAGAAGTAACTCTCACAGCTTGGTGAGCAAATGAATCTAACTTAGATACAAGTGCAAACTAGTCTGTGAGGGTTCATTTCAGAAAATATTAGAATTTTGCAAGAAAAATCCCCAAAAAATGCTCTTTTCTCAAGATTTTTTTAGTTTCCTTGGGAATTAACTCTCGCAGCTTAGTGAGAAAGTGAATCTGACTCAGATACAAGTGTATATCAATCTGCAAGGGTTTGTTCCCAGAAGATCTTAAAATTTTGCAAAAAAATGCACATTTTCCATGATTTTTTGAGATATGCTAGGAAGTAACCTTCGCAAAGAGTTTTATAGATAGATCTAACCTAGATCTGGCTACTGTGATTTTGAAATATCTAAGAAAAAGTGCCAAAAAGTCTCAAAAAACTGAGTTTTTTCAAGATCCTGACAAATATGTCCATCAAGAACTCTTGCAGGATTCACATTGTCTAGAAATGGTCCAGATACAGCTACTGTAGGAAGGCTGAAGGTTGGATTCACTTAGATCTGAAAAAATTTCAACAAAAAAAAGAGGTTAGAACCCCAGAGTCATTGAGCAAACCTTGAAGCAATTCACCAACCAGCTACTTTGCGACATTCTAGTACTGAACTATGGAGACCGCCCTTGTAGGATTATTGAAATTAAAAAAGATCCCTGATGAAACAATCCGAGACTACACCTATCGGATCTATCATCTAGTGAAGGATTGTGATTTCCCGATTCCGTAATAGATCATCATGGAAAAATACTATGCCGGACTATCCAAAAGGATCAGATCTGGTATGGAAGAGTTAGCATCCTATGTGTCGCTTGCACAACTTTGTAGGGATGCTGACTTGATGGAAATCTCACTCGGGAAGAAGGATTTTTCCTATCCAGATGGGAAATCAGAGGAACAAAGGTCGACAACGAGCGATGATCCAACAAGAATGGAACCCCATGCAAGGCAACAAAGTGCAGCAAGGTCAAGCAGATCGAGTGCAGCGGAAGACCAAGAACCTTGCACTTCAAGTTGTCAACAAGCTTATGCTCGCTCTATTAAGTTTCTTGAAAAGGACGAATGTACCTTCTGCTTTGGAGATCATCCAAGTACCAAGTGTCCAATCAAGAATTTGTGCTTATCAAAAGGACAAAATACAGAGCAACAAGTTCGTCGACAGCAAGCTCCAGCGGTTCAACGGTTAGAAGCAGAATCAAGCCAACAAGGAGCTCACCAGAAGGATGGATGTCACATTGATCCATCTAAATCACTAGTTTCTTCAACAAACAGTGGCAAGGTAGAAGTTTTGGTTATATCCTCTTGCATGTCACCGAACTCAATGGAGGACCATAACAGCCTACCAATCTATTTTGTGGAAGATCCAAAGGAAAATCTGTTACTGGTGTATGCCTATCAACTTAGAGGCGATGGCATACTGCACTTAGTTAGGTGCTATGGATGCGAAGGAAAACACCGTCGTGCTGAATGCCCACATCGAGGGGATCCATCAACATTTGATCCCTCATGTTCACAATGCGGAGTTAATCATCCACGCCGAGATTTCCCGATGAGAAATTCACAAATAGCCAGGAGGCATTTGGCCTATGTAGACCGACATGCACCTGTGGTGACCCTTCCACCTCGAACGCACTATAAAAGAAAAATCTTGGTGCCACTGAGTTATGAAACGAGTGACGAAGAGGACAATCTGGCAAAAGTCCCAAAGTATGCAAAGATACCCTCGACAAACAAGTAAAACCATCACAGAAGACAGAGATGGTAGAATCCATCATGCCAATGGTAACTGAGGAAGTCAAGAAATTGGCATCCGACGAAGTCCAACGGATTTTACCAAGTAAGTCTCTTAGCGCAATCACTGCAAAGAATTCTTAGTGATGAATTACAAAGGGGACTAGCATCAACAGGGCAACTTGAAGGCAATTCAGCGCAAGATCCAAGGAACAGTGCCATCACGCAACCTTCAACGGGGAAGTGCAATGACTAAGGGAAGACTAAAGTTTTTGATTGTCCCTCAACGAGCAAGATTCAACCAAAGTCTCATTGTTTCATAATGTAGCAGCCCAAACCAACGCCAAATCTGGGTATATCCATTCTTCAAAGGCCAAATCCACGGAATTCAAGCCCAATTAGCCTCCAGTCCAGCAAGCACTAGCGCGTACAACGACAACACCTTGTCCTCAATTTGTAAGATTGACTGCAGAGGAAAGTCGTCAGGTTCAAGCATACCACTACCTAGATCGACAAAGTAGTCAAATGAGCACGCCATATCCACATTACGAATTGGGAGAGCCTATGACGTTAGGACCAGTTGTGCCAATCTATGAGGATCCAATTTTATCTTGGGATACTCTGATGAAATGTCTCAACTACCCAATTGTTGATGAACAAGGTTATCCGGAATGGCCACGAGAGCCTTATGGGTATTATTGAAAATTTGGCAAGTCCCAGTTCTTGCTGATCATTCACTAATAAAGCCTTGGGTTTTACATAAGCGAATTTTATCCACGCTTTTTCTGAAGCACCCATGTCCCAGCAATAAAAGAACCGACAACAGTGCCCCTTTACGACAGTTGTAGCCTAGTGCCGAGGGACCGACACTACTTTGGGTCATGGACCCTGTCGTGGACCCTATTGTGGGTATTTCCTGCACAATAATAAACAAGTGGGTCCGCCACTTAAAATACTATTGGCCAAGCCTTAACTAGTGGGCCCCGCCACAAAACAGTGTACAGTAGAATAATAAGTGCGAGGGCATTGGCGTCTTGCGTGTGTGCATCTGACGACAACTCCTAGTTTCTTGATTCCGGAGCCACTTAACATATGACCAGTCATATTAGTTGTTTTGAATCCTATATGTCTTAGAGTGCCAAGAAGTATGTTCACCTGGGCGACAATAGCACACAAGCTATCAAAGGTGAAGGTATAGTAAGGTTAAGCTTTGCAAATGATCAATCCAAACTACTTTTACGTGTCCTTCATGTACCAATTCTTTTTACGAATATGCTCTCTGTAAGCAGAATTACAAATTTATTGCTATTCAGGGGCAATACAACCAAGGATTGGATCATCAACTAACGACACCTCCAAGAAGATTGAACCGAGTGTGCACATAGCCCACAAGGTATATTCATGAGTATGCTTGTCTTTTAATTTAGAAACCAACTATAATCAAAGACGCACTTAGCCAACCAGACTCCAATTTCTAGAGAGAAGCGATGGACAGAGAGTATTCCTCCCTGATCAAGAACAAGACATGATCATTTGTCAACCTACATGTTGGCAACAATCTTATCGATTGCAAATGGGTCTTTAAGATCAAATACAAAGCTAATGAGATATTGATCGAAGGAAGGCCTGACTGGTAGCTAGGGAATTTTCTCAAATCTCAAATATTGACTACAACGAGACTTTTAGTCTTGTTTTCAAGCATTCTTCGATTCAAACTCTCCTATCGTATGTTGCTGCGGCCGACCTCAAAACACATCAACTCGATGTACAGACAGCTTATCTAAACAGAGTTATTGAAGAAGATATTTAACATGGTATGTGAAAAATACAGATCCTAAGTGGATCTAAACTCCAAGATCATTGGCTTGAATGCTTGCACTCCAAACTACATAAGCTAGGAATTGGCAACACATTCTATGCTACCTAGAATGCAAAGAACTTGATCAAAAAGCATTTATCACAAATGGAAACTTCCATAAACATCAAGTGCGGCCCAAAATAGCATTATACAGTCCATAATACATCAGCCTATCACTTTTGGAAAGCACCTAAGATCATACACACAAAGCTTGAACTCAATCACTACACAATGCCAACAATGGAAGGAGAACCCAATAGAAAAATCTCTCATTAAGCAAATGAATACAATGGATCTGCTCCAACCTGTTTCTCCACGGCCTACCTGCTATATATAGCTGAGAGAGATGACTCTCTCTCCTCTCTCTAGACCCTCCTTACCTAAAATATGCCCTATATAGGTAAAATTGGCATATATGTCCAAAATACATGAAAATGGACTCATTTTGAAGGTCTTGAAGTTTGACACTTCTTCATACTGAAAAAATACACTTACTAAAAATATCTAGACCTGTTTCACACGTGTGAAAAGTCAGATCCTAAACTATGTGCCATTTTTAGCAATTTTGGCCTAAAACTAGACAAGGAAATGTTGACAATTTTCACACTCCCTCTTCAACTTAACTTGCTAGTTTTACAACACTACTTTGTTCCAACTTAAGAATGATCTCCATCATCAGAATAGATCTCTTCTCAAGGATCCTAATATGTACAAAATAGGACACAACATAATTGATATAGATAATAGTGTCCATATAGGATGCTTCACTATTTCTTACATCAATTTTACATAGAATCATAAAAATGGTACATGTAAAAGAACATAGAATCTCAATTAATGAATTCCTCCATGTATCCATCTCTGGTTTCTCTGTAAAATAGCAGCAAACAAGTTGTAAATGAAAGTGATCAACAAGTGTTTGCATGCCTCCTCCACATTTCACTATACATATAGTGAATGCAACATGTATCTCCATGAATGAACTTCCATCACCACCTTGCCTTTGTAGATCTTCAATCCATGAAAGCCTTTGAGTGAATGAATGCCAAAAAGATGTGTTCCCTACTCCATTTGAATGACCAAAACCTGAACTTGAAATACTTGAAGTACCTCCACAAGATTTGCACACAACGCTTGATCCTACAATGTCAACAAGTTGCCAATTTGCCAACACTAGAATACTAGATCTTGAACTTTGTTCAAAAGAAAACATATTGACCACTTCAATACCTTTCAAGATCTGAATGAATTCATGTACTTGATCATACAAACCAGCAATGATAACTATTCCATCTCCAAGATCCAAAGGATGCAAAACTATGGAACTAGTTTTATTGAAATTTGACAATTTCAACACATTGACATAACAATGTTCATACATGAGATTAGGCAAGTGAGGTAGAGTAAGAAGACACTTCCTTGCAGCTCCAAAGACCTTACTTGAACCTTCAAGAACCTGTAAAAACAGATCCAAAATGCCTTGACCATTTGTCTCTTCTTTGATGCTTTTCACTAGCTTCGAATTGCCACTTGTCTCTTGGTGTTGATGAAGCAATCCAAGATCAACCTCTTGATCTTCCAATAAGACATCAAAGATCTTGCATATGTGAACATCTTCAGATCTGAAACTCTGAAGATACTCCCTCTCAAACACATGATTAAGATCCCACAAGATCTCATCAATGCTCAAATTTGACCCTTCACTATAGTTAGTGAAAACAATGCCACCATCATAAACCAAAAGATAGATTCCAACATTTCCATTTAACATGAAGTAGAGTAGGTGAAGATGAGTATCAAACCTAATCAAAACAGCCCTCTTGAGTTCATAACAAACCTCAATAAGCTCACCAATGATATCTCCCTTGCCTTGAAGAAGTTGCCACTTGAGTTGCTCCATGTAGTCTTCTTCAACCAACCTTTTGCCATCTTGACCATGAATGAACAATCCACCACAATCATAGAATGCTTTGAGTTGATGAAGAGATGTTAGATCCATGCTTTGGATCTTCCCAAGAACCACTCTTCCATTGCCCTTTCCTTCACAAGACTCCCTCTTAATGCTAGCACCACAAAAGTTAGAAACCTCCCTCTTGATAGTTGCACCATAAGAAGTAGAAGACTCTTGAATATTAGAAGCCAAGAAAAGAATCCTTAGTACCTTCAACATAAGAGTGATTGAAGTACTCTCTCTTTTCAAACATGAACTTCTACTCAATGATTTAGGTAATGAGTCATATGATAATGATTCTTCCTCACTATCGTTCATAAAAACATCATTCAAAGTACATCCTACTTTGAACACTTCACATACTTCTCTTCCTTTTGACTTGTGATCTCCCTCACCAAGTCTCATGATAGAAACCTTTGATCTACTCTTTTTATGAAGAAATGTGACACCACTTGTTGCACAAATGACTTTATCACAAAAAGATGTAAAAGAACCATTTCCTTCAAGCATGCTCAAAGCACCATCATCTTTTCCCACATGATTACATACATCAATATGAAAAGAATTAGAAGAACAACCATCTTCTTGCAAAGAATGACACTTAGCATCTCCATCTTTTTCCATATGAACAAACAAGTCATTAGCAACAATCACTTCCAAAGAAGAATCTTCATCAACTCCATTGATGAAGTTAGCTCCTTCCTTACCTTTTCCATTTTTGCACTTGCCATCTAGCACCATTGAAGAACCAACAAGCCTTGGAAGTCCATGAGTAGAAGAGTACAAACATGATGCTAATTTAGCTCCACATGACTCCATATGACTAGTAGGTAACACTAGTGCATCTTCAAGATCCAATGGATCCAAAAAATTGACCATAGATTCACCAAAGCTTGCCAAGTTAGCACAACAATTATCATCTCCAAGAAGTACATTAGATCTCAACCTAGATCTAGCATTTTGTTTCTTATGGCATTCATTTGCAAAATGTCCTTTTATCCCACAATAAAAGCACTTGAACTTTGACTTATTGTTCTTAGTAGAAGAGGAAGAGGAAGAGTGATCATCATGATCAAAGTTACCACCTTTGGACCATTTCCCTTTGCCTTTACCTTTGCCCTTGAATTTGCCTTTTGTGAAGAAAGCCTCTTCACCTCCACCTTGCAAGGATGCACCATCAAGCTTTGATTGCAACCTATGTTCTTCAGCCAATAAGATTTCTTGCAAGTCAACCACACTTGGCAAGGCTCTTTGAATGGCAAAACTTTGCACAAGGTTAGCATGTTCATTTAGCAAACCATTCAACATAACTTGGACTATTTCACCATCTTTTATGTTCTCATCAATGCATGCTAAATCATCACTTAGGGACTTAACTCTCAAGATAAATGCATGAGCACTTTCACCCTCTCTTTGCCTACTAGAAAATATTTGTCTCCTTAGGGTCAATACCCTAGATGTGGACTTTGATTCAAAGAGCTTCTTTAAGGCATTCCATGCCTCACTTGCACTTTGACACTTTCCAACTTCCTTGAGAAGTTCATTTGTAACATTCATTTTAATGATATGAAGAGCCCTTTTGGCCTTCTTATCAAACCTTTGTTGCTCTTGAAGTGTGAGAGGTCTCTCTTCAATTTCTGCAACTATGTCCATGAGTTCATTCAACTCAAGTAAGGACTCCATCCTCACTTTCCAAGTAGAGTAGTTTGATGAACTCAACCTTTCACTAGACTCTAGCATGATCCCACCATTGGAAGCCATGATTCTAATGTTTCTTCAACTTTTAGGTTTTGTCCTAAAGCACTTAGCACTCACTTTTCTCTCAACAAATGATAGATAAAGAGATCTATGAAGATTTAGGACCCTAAAACACTTCTATCTTGAACCTAGATGGTTTCCAAGCATAGAAAGGAAGATTGAAACACATGCAACACTTTGCACACACTAAGAATGGATTACAAAATCAAACCAACCTGAACACACTCTTGCTTAAGCTCTCAAACTTTCCAGCAAGTGACCAAATCAAGTTATGGTGTGAAGAGTTACTTGCATTCTTAGAAAATACCCAAAACTAGGATGCCAAGATTACCTAGTAATGAACAAACTTGATCAACATATGATCAACACACTAAGATATTGATTCAACCTGTAAAACCACATGTAAACCACACTTCTAAAAGTTTATAAACTCCAGCAAGTGATAAATACAAGATTTAGAGGTGAATGAATGAGCACACTTAGTGAATCACAAGACTAGCTTCACTATCTTGTCAAATCTTGGTGTTTAGATGTAGATCTAAGATCACTTCACATGAGAATGTTCCTCAACCTGTTAAGAACCTGAAAACACACTTGCATAATGGTTAACACCTTCCAGCAAATGCTCCAATCAAATTACATAAGGAGAGTTACTTACATGCTCAACAAAGTACACCAAAATTTATGCCAAAATTGATGACAATCTTTACAATATGCTCTTCACAATGGAGCTTACAATATGTTCACCCAAAAAAGGGGATCTTTCATCCAAATGGGAGCTTTGCTCAGCCTTTAGGAGAATTACAACTCACTCAAAAGAGCATTTGTCATCCACTTAAGGAGAAGTTTCATCCACTTAAGGAGAGTGTTCATCCAAGAATGGAGATTGTCAACAATAGGATTGAAAAGAACATTGTTAGTATTGAATATGCACAAGCCTCACAATCACAAATGATTAGGTGTTATGATCTGATCCAAAATAGTTTCTTTTCAGCCTCTGATCTTCAATAGACCTGAAATATGCTTTTGATCCACAAGTTCAACTCACAAAACAAAGGTTAGTAAGATTTGATCAACAAAGCAATGCAAAATCATGCTAGAACTTGATCAAACATCCAAATATCACCAAAAATGGAATACTTACTGTAAATAGAAGCCAACCAGCTCTGATACCATGTGAAAAATACAGATCCTAAGTGGATCTAAACTCCAAGATCATTGGCTTGAATGCTTGCACTCCAAACTACATAAGCTAGGAATTGGCAACACATTCTATGCTACCTAGAATGCAAAGAACTTGATCAAAAAGCATTTATCACAAATGGAAACTTCCATAAACATCAAGTGCGGCCCAAAATAGCATTATACAGTCCATAATACATCAGCCTATCACTTTTGGAAAGCACCTAAGATCATACACACAAAGCTTGAACTCAATCACTACACAATGCCAACAATGGAAGGAGAACCCAATAGAAAAATCTCTCATTAAGCAAATGAATACAATGGATCTGCTCCAACCTGTTTCTCCACGGCCTACCTGCTATATATAGCTGAGAGAGATGACTCTCTCTCCTCTCTCTAGACCCTCCTTACCTAAAATATGCCCTATATAGGTAAAATTGACATATATGTCCAAAATACATGAAAATGGACTCATTTCGAAGGTCTTGAAGTTTGACACTTCTTCATACTGAAAAAATACACTTACTAAAAATATCTAGACCTGTTTCACACGTGTGAAAAGTCAGATCCTAAACTATGTGCCATTTTTAGCAATTTTGGCCTAAAACTAGACAAGGAAATGTTGACAATTTTCACATGGTACAGCCCGAGGTATACGTTCTCGAAGGCATGGAAGATCATGTTTGCAAACTCCATAAAGCACTTTATGGCTTGAAGCAATCATCAAGAGCTTGGTTTCAAAGGATTAACGCATTCCTCATCCAACACGGTTTTCAACCAAGCACTGCCGATTCACAAGTTTATTTTAAATTATTGCAGCATTCCTTCATCGTTATCACCTTGAAATTTGGTTGAGAAATTTACTGTCAGACGTTAATCTGAACTAGTACACTCTAAAAATTATGTTCTATGATAATCAAAGTGCTATTGCCTTATTGGCCAACCCTAGATTTCAGTCTAGGAGTAAGCACATTGAGATTCAATATCACTATGTCAGGAGTAAGGTTCTCGACAGAGAGGTAAGCTTCATGTTTTATCGAACGCAAGACATGATTGCAGATGTATTTATCTAGGCATTGAGCATTGATGCACACAACACATTTTGTGAATCACTTAGTCTAAAGATCAAGGCATTCATGGATCCAGATTAAGGGTGGGTGTTGGATTTATTCCTCCACTCTCCTAATTCCCACCCTAATCTAGTTCCATTCACTTTGTTGCAATTTTACATGCATTGTCGCACAGTTTGTAGAAATGCTCTATTATCGAAGACAGAGACATCAAAATAGCAGCCGAGTGGATTCTCTAGTGTATGCTATATTCTCTATGTCTAATATTGGCCTATGTCAAAAGGTGCATAAAGGTAGATCATTTTTTTTATCTGTGTTCTTACCACATGTTAAAATTTTGGTAGAGTAAGAAAAAAAAAATTGAGACAAGTCAAGGTTTTACTGGTGGTGATGTAAATAGTTAAGAAGGGCACACAATAGCAAACAAAAGTATAAGTTTACAAGAGATTGTATTGTATTATGCCATCTATGAAAAGGAGTTGCTTGTTATTTCAGGCACTTAAAAGCTATTGGGGCATCACTTATTAGGAAATGATTTCTCAGTTAATAGGTCATCAAAGTCTTCACTACTACTCACCCATTGATTTATAAAAAAGCCAATCCTACAATGATCCACCACCTAGCATATCTCTATAGATCTCTTGTGATTTGCACCAAATAACATGCAAAGCTGAGAATCATTTTGCTCAATTAACTCTTAAGAAAATATTTTTTTCTCAAAGAGTAGTATTTCTCAAAATGCTAACCGGAATAAGTCATACTTTATAGAAGATTACAGCAATATTACATGTATTCTATTCATTGAGATTTCAAGACAAGTATTCCATTATAACGACTTCCCCTTACAAGGTATGCCACAAATATTTCTCTTAGATAAATTGTCTGTCACCCTCTCTTCATCCTTCTTATAAGAAACTTAATAGATTTCCTATAAGATTTAGGAGAACAATAAAGAGCATAGCATATTTTTGAATCGTGAATAGAAATCCACATGGTATCAAGGGGATACGAGTACCCATATTCTATGTCTCTTGGTTTTCACTACTCATGTACGGAACAAATTACGTTTATAAATTGATTTACATGATCTAGTTGGATATTACTAGCTTTTAACATGATATCATCCATGGTTCCATATTACTATTGCTTAAGTAGTCACGTGAAACCAAGTTGATATTCATCTCACATCACAAATATATCCCAAATAGAGAAACATATTTTAAACTTTCTAATTTTGTAAATTTGGATATCCAGAAGGAGTCTAGACCAATACCTCAAAAATCTAACAAAATACCCTATTATGACCAATGGCTCTAGGCATCCCTTAGGATATTCAACCTCACCATTGCCAAACAAGTCCAATCAGTATCGAAATCTCCCATTTGGAAGTGAATGTGTCACATACTATAGTTCTTCCTCCAAGAAGACCCTCAGCTTCATGATCTTATTATTCAGAGATGGATCGAAAAAATTATCCATGTATCACAAAGGAACAAACTTAATTGGAAGAATCCTATCAGAATTCGTATCACATTTAGTAACAAGCTATCCATATCCCCTACCAAATCATATGTCCATGGCTTTAATATGCTTAATGTTACTAATCTATTATAAAAGTGATTTGAAATTGAAATCATCCATTAGTTTACAATCCCTTTGACACGACCTTGAATTTATAATGGCTACATTTCTTGATTGTTGAAAATTTTTTCATAAGAACAAAGTTTACATAATTCTAACAAGATATTTAATTAGATATGTACTTGGAACCTCCAAATCTTGTCTAATGACTTATTCAAAACTTTCTAGATTTCAATTCCATTAAACAATATAAGGCCAGATTTTCAAGAATTCCTCCAAAATCCAACCTCCTAACTCCTATTTTCCAGTCACTTCTCCCATTTTTCATGTTTTTTGGTCACCAAATTCAATGACAAATTTAGGAACATGAATTGGTTAATGAGATTTATCCATTTTCATCATCTTCTTCTTCTTTTTTCAAAAAAGGGATTAATCAAGAACAAATTCAATTGAAATGAATCTCTACATGGCCCCTATTACCAAGTTTGAATTAGTTGGTTGTTGCACAAGTGTTTGTGCAATACAAATAACATTATATTGCAGTTTCATGTTCCCATCCAACCATAAATTTCAATCCAAAAAAATCATTTTTCTGGTCCCCAATGTTTCATAAACTAAGACTTTTGCCATTTATTATCTACTTTCCGCTCTTATCATCTCTTTCATTTAGTCAATTAGCATTCACACTTGTACTTTCAAGAGCAAAAACTTCAAATTTAATTTCATAAGCAAAAAAAAAAAAAATTTGTTGCAATTTGAGTAATACACCTACCTTGTAATTACAAACTTTTTTACTTGTTGAAAAGCCACAAATATGAAAGTCTCCAAGGTTCTAAGTGCTCAACAAAAAGTTTAGGACCCCACTCAAGATCCTCTCCAAATGACTGGCTTCATCGCTTGCCACTGTTCAACATGCACTCCTAGCAGAGGCTTTGATACCAATAACCAAACCTAGATCAGGCCCTTGGAGGTATGGACATCTAGCAATATCCCAATGGTAGGCGTGAGAACGCACTCCAACATCATCTGGCTATTAAGCTCACAATCCAATGTCCTCAAATGAGAGGAGTGTGAATATACTTATACACATCCAGTTACTCTCTAATTGGAATTAATCTAGGACACTTGAATAAAACGCATCTACAACCTAACTAGGCCACACTTGCCACTATTTAAAAATAAAAAATTGGTAAAACAACTTGAATCTTGCCATGTCTCATATGAAAATTTGAAAGCTGCACACTCCAATTGTAAATCATCTAGAATTTTCAATCTTGTCCTTGTGAGTGAAATAAACTAGTGACAATACCTAAATTCAAAATCTCCCCAAACAATAAATGTATGGAACAACACATAAACTTTGTGCATGCTACACATTGACAAGAATGTGAATGTTTAATATCTCACGAATCATCACAAATACCAAAAAAAAAGGTCTATCTAGAAAAATTCATTAGCAACTTGGTCGCACTTCGACGTGTCAAAATATTGACACCCAATCATTTGTTTAGAATTTATATTTTAAGACCTAGTATATGAGGAAACAAGAGAGCCCTCAAACAACTAGAAGAATTGGCAATCTACAACCAAATGAGTATGGTAGACTTGCCACAAATCCAATAATGAAAATGAATCACAACATTGAACACAAATGCATGTTGTTCTATAACTTCATTGTGATATGCACGTTTCTTGTGTTTAATAGAATAAATCTTGAAAGCATACATCAAAATTAAGAAATTCATAAGACAATTGTAATCTTGATGTTACCTTATATGGAAAAATAAAAAGTTGCACAAAAATCATTCAGAGTTTCCAATACCATCTTTGTGAATGAAGTAAACCAGATACAATGCCCCAAAACAAAATTTCCCCGAACAATACATATAGTAGCCCAGCAACTCTTTGTGAATTCCACACATTAAAAAAGATGTGCTTTTTTACCCAATGAATCTGCACATCACCAAATATTGTCAAGAGAATATTTTATTAGCTAAAAGTAGTAGTCAATGCCTTGGAACTAAGCTTGGTTTAAAGGCTCCACAAATTTGTAAACATGTGAAATAAAATGTAAATATTATTCCCAAAAATCTATACAAGAAAGTTATTGGCAGCTTGGTTAAGAGCAACAAATTCCAAAGGTCGATGTAAAATATTAATATACTTTAACAAAAAGTCCCAACATTTCATTTTTTTAAAGCCAAAAAGATTTACTTCACAAAGGATTGGTGCTACACCAAATACTTCTATTTCCATTTTCAACAACAAATATCTCCTATCATAATAGATAATGACAAATTTTATGCTCCTTGTATATGCACATGTTGAGAGAGAGAGAGAGAGAGAGAGAGAGAGAGAGAGAGAGAGAGAGAGAGAGAGAGAGAGAGAGAGAGAGAGAGAGAGAGAGAGAGACCAAGCTATTATCTGAAGATTCATAATAGAAACCATTCACAAAGGATGCCAAAACATCACTAGCCCCAAAGACAAAGACTACCAATGCATTCATTCCCATCCACTCTA
Organism: Diphasiastrum complanatum; assembly: GCA_029204225.1. Lineage (NCBI taxonomy): Eukaryota > Viridiplantae > Streptophyta > Lycopodiopsida > Lycopodiales > Lycopodiaceae > Diphasiastrum > Diphasiastrum complanatum. The sequence goes on along the minus strand of MU834181.1, from coordinate 31,816 downwards.
ACATCAAGGTTGGGTACCTCACTCCAAATACGTCAATCTGCAAATAAATCCAACAATTGTTACCTTTAATCAACTACATGATCATCACATGAAAGTAACAATCTCTTCCAAGTCAAATGAATCTCACACAAGGATCATCAACGTACTCTAGATATATCAAAGAGTTTTTTCAAAAGATGAGGACTTCTAGAATACCAATATCTCTCTTCTACTATCAACTTATAGTTAATCAAGCATCAAAGTTTATCATAGAGGTTCTAAGAAAATGGCTACCTTTGGGAGTTTGATCTCTCTAATCTCAAAAGTAATTGAAGATGTAGGTTGAAATTCGTAAATAAGCATGAAAAGACTAAACCCTATGGCCGAATGATTTTTGCTACTATAAGCAAACTCAATTAGAAGTTAAATACTGCTCTCATTTAGATTGCTTACTAGACACAAATCATATCCTCTATATTTTAATTCATTTATTTTTGTCCAACCATCAAATGATAAGAACAACTTGTGATAATAAATATTTCCAATTTTTTAAATACTACTGACAAAAGAATGTTCATTGAATCATCCACCCTGATCAGTCACCATATCATTGGGCAGTTTATAGAGTCAAAATAATAGCTCTACAAAAATATGAGCCAAGTTAAAAAAATATGCAATTACTTTCACAAGGATAAAAGTAGACAATGTGCTAAGGTGATCCATTATTACTCCAATTTCATCGACACTTTTCTATGTACGTGATAGACCAACTATAATATCCAAAGAAATGTTTTTTCACCTTATTGAGAATTTTTGATCGATGCCATAGTCCACCAATCCTCATGTGTTCAACTTTAACTAGTTGACACTACTTACAATTGACAACATATGATTCTCTAAAACATTTCAACTTCGACCAATAAAGGTTCTTTCAGAACAAATTAAATGTCTTGTACTACATCCATCAAGACATTAACTTGAAATTTGATATATATTCATTCCATTGCTTGACACATCCTTTATCCCTAAACAATGGTCCAATTCAAATAGAAAATCGATTTTATTGTTTATTATTTTTTATGCCTAACTGAGTATCATGTCTCTCAATTGCATAACGATTGCACATATATTCTTGATTGTAGTTCACTCCATTGACAAAGTCCTAATAGAGCAGTGTCCTTTGTGTATCATATTTCATAATTGAATTCCAACATCAATTCCATCTATCTCAGCCTTATAACCTTTGAAATTAGATTGGTTACAAAATACTTAAGAGAATAGTGATTAGTACAGTACATAAGAAATTTACTACCACAAGGATAGTATCTCCAAGTTTCAAGAGCATGAATAATTGGATATCAGTCAACTATTCACTCTTGAAAGCCACTAGTTTACCATATTGTAAAAGAACTACTCCAATTGAAAAAATCACTTTTTGTCTTATCAATGTAAGGCTTATTTGGATTTGTAACTTGTAAAATGAGAGTTGAGACGATTGATCTTTGAGAGCATTGAACATTCCACTTGATTTTTCATTTAATACAATTGGTTTTTGTGATTTTCTTTTCTTAGTTACATTTTCGTTTAAGTTCAAAGGATAAGGCGACTACTATCTTATTATACATCTCAAATAACTTTCAAAAAAATCATGTCGATATGAAAGATTCTAACTACCTGACAATTTTCAAAACTGGCCAATTTGACAACTACTTTGATATTATCATAAGATTCGATTTTTGTTTGCTCAAAAGCAATGTATGCTTCAATAATCCACAATTGGAGTCTTTTGCATATAACTTTTGTTGTCTAAGAATTCTCACTAGAACTTGGAAATGTTTCACATAATCCTCCAATGTTTTATTGTAGACAAAAAATACTATCTAAAAACACTACTACAAATTTCTTTTTACATATAGATAAAACGAATCATTCATACTTTGTTAAAATGTAGCATGAGTGTTAGTCAACCTAAAAGGTAAAACTAAAAGATCATAATGGCCATAATGAGTCCGAAAACTCATCTTAGATACATATTCCAATCTTGATTTGATGATACTCTGTCCTAAATTCAATCCACCAAGTTGGCCTTGCAAATTTAGCTCTAGATTTGGTGCTTTACCAAATGCATAATATAACAATAATCACTCAATATTGTTGGAAGTCTTAGCTTTTGCACGAAACAATAACTTAGAAAATTGTGATTAACACTTAGAAAGTTGAGTTGGCGTCCAATAGTGCATTAACTTTGTGATAATGTTTCTTACCTTGTAGTGGGTTTATTTCCTATCATATCATTCAACCCCAGATCCAAGTACTCAAGCATCAAGGAGATGAAGTTAGTTGTCGCGCATAGGTTCGATCCCGTGAGAGCGATAGCATATCTCAGAATTCATCATGTATGGAAGATCCACTTTTAACTCTAACATCCATTAATCCTAAGATTCACGATGATAATAGCTTACTCTTTCTCTCTCTTCCTTTTAAGAAGTATAAATCCCAATAATATTCAAATACAACAAAGCATGAGAGATGGAGGAATAAAGTTAGAGAGCAAGGATATTCACAAGTCAACTTCCATAAGAGAACCAATCTGCTTGTATAGAAATGAAGATTTGAACATGAGGAGCAACTCGAGTTTGCTCCTATTTATAATGGAGAGGAGGGCCTTGGCCTCAAAATCCTATTGGCCCATTTCTACCTCCCTAACTATTCATATTTAAAAAAGAGTGCGAACCCATTCAATAATTGGAGGGAACCAATTGAAATTGAAATTGAACCAATTTTGGTGGGAGACCCAACTTTATTCACTAACTTGACATTTAGGCCCTACGACATTAAAAGTTCCACAAAAAGGCCTAAAGTCCTTCTATTGACTTTCTAATTAATCAAATAACTATGTGATCATTGGGTTGAACTTACACACGCAAGGTGCCAAATCTCTCTCACTTATTAACTAGGGTTAAGGGTTGTCTCGGGATCCGCAAACACTCCAACAGTATCCCCCATCGAAATTGGTGGCGGTCCCACGACACCTCGCGAGATTATTTATTTCGGGCTTTGATTAGCCTCGCGTCAAACTTTGATCAAATAATGCTGCACCTTCTCCATGAAGTCGAGTCGGGCAGTATTGAAATCCAAATTGCGCGGTAAAAAGCACTTATGCACTCCGGCGATCCATTTTGACGTTGTCCAAGCTGTAAATCTGGACTCCCAGGAGCCACCCATCATCACGACACGAAAGTACAATCTTGCTATGGGCAGCTGGTCTTTAACGCTGTTGGACGCCATTGGTTTATTTGGATCGAATGCCAACGTAGGAATGCAATCATCCCATCGAGTAGCAACGGATGCCAACAAGGTCAAGTTTTTTGCAAAACGCGTCGATTGCCTAACGAGAGAACATGTACTCCCGCTGGTATGCTTGTAGCGCTCTGTGGAAATCCAATAAAATTGTCCAGTTGAAAGATTGGTGGATAATTGGCCAATTCGGTGCATGGATCGTGATTTTATCCATGGCCACCCCCAGATCTTTCGACTTATTACGACGTGGCATCAACACATAACACGGATCCACTTGTAGTTGGCGAGGACTTGCAACATAGCTCCTTATAGAATCAAGAGTTTTCTCAAAAACCATAAGCCTCCAGGTCAGTTGCTCTCCCAAAGCTAGTAACTTGTCTATTTCTTTCCCGGCCTCAATCTCAGAGGTTTTGACCTTTATGACCCAACCACCACGCGAGGACTCATGAGGGTGTTGCTGCAAAAAGCTTTTGATTTGGTCCTCGACGTTGATGGACCTTTGAAACAACGGTCTGGTCCTTGATGTGGCCATGGACCTGTCAAAAATTTCTGAAGCTCCAAGGGGGTCGAAATCATCGAACATGTCCATGAAAGCCTGGGTATTTGGTGAAATCGCTCGAGTTTGTAGAGATGTGGCGGCCTGGGCAGCTGTAATTGGAATGGTGGATCCAATGGTCATAGACTGACCCTGTGTGGAAGCAAAGGCGACGAAAGCATCGGTAAATTGGGGGATGGATAGCGCAGTGCGAATAGCAGCAAGGGATGGAAGCGTAGCTGAAGAGGTTTGCTTAGTTCGGTGACGTGATGCGCGAGGCGAGTCGAGTATAACGACTTCGTTGCGTGCACGACGATGATTGTGTGAGCTTGAGGCCTAGTGGGACGACTCGGCCGATATTTCTTCGTAGATAGCCAACAAGGAATCGGCATTAAACCCACAAATCCTGTCCTCCAGGTATGAAGTGGATAAGAGAGAGAGAAGAGAGCCAGCCGCAAATTGCTGCTTAGTATTCTCCTTGACAACCCTCTTCAATTCCTGACCGTGTTATACCAGTTATAAATTGTCGTGAGCAAAGGCCCAACAAGAGTCGTCCACTGAGCGACCATGCTTGTGCTAAGGAGCCGTAGCAGTTGAAACACCATGATGGATGACATAACGCGGAGATTGTGAGGTATCAGTAGAAGACATGATGGCAGAAAGGTAAAGACTGCAAGTAAGATGCAGGAGTGTATCAGATAGCTGTAGGAAAGTGTTAGAAAATTCTGGTTGCGAAATTTTTTTTTTAAGAGCTCCACTAGCACAAGTGAGAAATGAATCGAATGTAGCCTTCTTATAGGTGAATTTGGAGGGTCCACTAGACAAAGTACTAATCTGGTTGATCAATTCTGGACAAAAATCTACAGGCATGATCAGTATTGTGAATTTAGCTTTCAAAAATCTCAACGAAGGTTCTTGACCAAAATTGTGAAGAATTGCCAAAAATTGGCAAATCTAGCTTGATCAAAAACCATGTAGTATAATGTCAATTTTGTACATAAGTGGATTCCACACATGTGAGGCCAAGATGCCACGTGGCAACCCACTCCTAATGTAGGTTAGGTCAAGTCCATAGGGTTGGTCATGTCATTTTGGTAGTGATTCCCAGTTCATAGAACCTAAATCCTAGATTTAAGGTGAAAATTTAACCAACTAGCTATCTACCAAGCATGACCCTAGGAAATAAACTAGGGTTTCATTTTAGAGTAAAAAAGAATGAGTTAACTTCCTTATTACATGCTGGAAATCCACCTAACTTCAAGAAGGAAGTCGAATTTGCTATGTATTCCAAGCTCCCATAGTGAGAAGATAGAAAAATTTTGGAGCTCATTGGCAATCTGAAGCTAGTGCACTATGTACATTGAGTTTTTGTGATCCAAATGAAACCAAATCAATTTCTACTTGTTTCTTAGGTTGAAGGCCACACGTGTGGGCTTGGATTTCAATGTTAATCAATGCTTTTGATTGCTAATGCTTGTTGTTTGTCAAATTGCCAATCTAGGTCAACTTTTTTGTGTCTAGTTTTTTTTTGATAGATTGTTAAACAAGCATCCAATCACTCTTGTGGATCTGTTGTAGATCCATTTATGGTCCTAAAGTACAGTACTTTCACATGGTATCAGAGCCAAGTACAAGAGCATAAGCCATTGATCAAATGCAAATCCATTTTTAGCAAGTCTTGGTGCTAAAAACTAGTATCGAGAGGGCAAGCTAGAATCTTGATTTTGGTGAGGAGATTTGATCCCAAACTTGATAGGGGTCCAAATCCATACTGTCCACATGTGTGGGCACCTCTGAACCTGCATTTAATGCATGGTATTCATTTGATCCAAAGAAATTCAATTTGTGAGCTTTTGATGTAATTTTTGGTGAAAATCTTAGCATAAGCTACCAAGATTGAGTGCCATTGATTAGATTTGACATAGGGTTATGAGATCTAATTAATCTAGGCTGAAATCAGGTCCTCTAAACTTGTTTTACAGGTCTTGAAAGTACATCAAAAAGTGTGAGAGAGATTTAGTCATGTTTTTGTCCAAAAATAGCCAAAATTGGCAAGATTTGATTGTAAGTAAATTTCACATCATCTTATCTTCATTCCAACTTTGTGAGGGAGTGCTAGAACTGAGATTATAAGTCCATTTGTTGGATTAGAAATCTAATTTGAGTGAAACACTACAAAAGAGAGACCTTAGCGAGTTTCTAGAGACAATCAAATCCATTTCTTGGCAAGATTTGTTTGAAAATAGTTTTCACTTCATCTTATCTTCATTCTAGCTTTGTGAGGGAGTGATAGAATTGTGATTATAAGTCCATTTGCTGGATTAGAAATCAAATTTGAGTGAAACACTGCAAGCGTGAGACCTTTGTAAGTTTCAAGTCAATCAAATCTATTTCTTGTTTATAGAAGTCACTAGTAAGATGAGATCTGTTGGAGCATACCTTCTAGAATCTAGTGAGAGATTGAATTCAACAAATTATGCTGTTTGGAAGGTTAGGATGGAGTCACTCGTGGTGCTCCAAGACCTTTATGAGTTCTTGATTGAAGATGAAGATGAACCTCTAGGTGCACAAGAGTTAGCTAGATACAAGAAGAGATCTAGGCTTGCACTTCATTGGGTGAAGATGAATGTGAGCAATGATTTGTTGAGAGAAGTATCAGCATGTACTAGTGCTAAAGAGGCTTGGGAGTCTTTAAAATCAATCTATGAATCTAGTAACACTTCAAGAGTACTCATGCTTAGAAATCAGATTTTGCAAAGCATGAGGAGAAGTGAGAGGAGAGTGCACAGGATTATGTACTCAGAATCAAGTCTCTAAATAGGGAGTTGGCTTCCATTGGAGAGAAGATTCATGATGGAGAGCTTGTACAAATTGTTCTTAATGATCTAGAAAATGACTTTGCAAATTTGGTCCAAAGTTTTGTCATCCAAGACACTTTGCCAACTATAGAAAAACTTCACAGTGTGTTAGTGGCTGAAGAGTGTAGGATGCTCCATGCAAAATCTAGGATGAGTTCCTTGTCTTTGCAGGATGGTGATGAGAAAGCCAATTTCTCATTCAAGGGCCCAAAGAAGACCAATGAAAAGAAGAAGCATCCAAAGGAGGCCAAAGAAGAGGATGATGCATCAAGCTCAAAAGACAAGTCAAAGCAAAAATGTTTCTTTTGTGGAAAGAAGGGGCATTATGCATCTGAATGCTACAAGAGGCTAAGAGCACAAGTGGAGGAGGACAAACAAGGAAACCTTGCAAAGGAAACTAATTCTTGATGGCATCTACATCTCTGATGACGAACCACATGTTGGATTGCTACCTTATACGACAGGGAAAACCACGACAACATCTACCACTATTGCATCAACAAATATCAATGCAACTACAGAGAAGATGATTGACGGGTTCGAGAAATTTGGTCAAAAGCATCAGATGTAGATGGAAAAAATGCAGTCCCAGTTTGACAAAAAGCTGAAAGCCTTGGAAGAATTCCATGGAAAAGTGAACAAAGAACCTGAAAAGTTTGCAAAGACTTTTCCTAGCCGAGAAAATGTCTGGTGTTCAATTTGTTCAATTTGTGTCAGAAATCACACTATGAATGAATGTCCAACATTGAAACAACGAATGACGAATACTATTTGTCATCTGTATAACTCTACGGGACATGAAACAACCTTTTGCTCGTTTAATCCTCAAATTATCCAGCAAAAGTATGCTAAGCTTCAGTATCGAGAACCTACTTATTCAAAGGGACCTGATGGAAAGCCTTTCAATTTTGCCCTTGGATTTCTAAAACAACTAGCTCTGTCGACTCCAACAGAACAGAGTGCTCATCTTGCTAATTTAATGGAACCAGAACCTTATCATGTTAATGAGCAATGGAACTATAAAAATGATCACGAGAGTGGTCCTTCAGAGCAGTATGCTATCTATGTTGTCGCATAACAACAAGCAACTAGACAATGGACCAGAGTGCCACTTGGATGTTTTGCATGCGGAGAGAACCATAGAGTTGTTGAATGTCCAAACAAAGGGAAATTTATACTATTCTGTAGAGAATGTGGTTATGGATGTTGTTATAAAGAATGTCCTACAAGACCCAAACCTCCTCCGGTTACTGCTGCAGTGAATATAATTACAATCAAGAAATGGCCAGTCATTTAATATGAACTAATTGTACCTTTGATGGTTATTACCAGAGCTCAGAAACAGAAGGAGGTTCTAGTTGATCCAGTACCTGCTGAACCTACACCAACTACAGATATACCTATTGCATGAGGGGTATATCCGAATCTCAAAGCAGAAAAGAAAAGATATCAAGATATGAGACAATGGATCAAACAGTTGCAAGAAGAAGAAGCCCAAGAAGCCGTTAAAGCAGCAGCCGAAGTTCCTTCTCCTTCTATGCCACAAGCAGATCCAAGAACAGATGTTAATACAGGGTTGCACCATCATAAAGAACCCTTCAAGATGACAGAACCAGAAGTGCTACAAACAGAAATGATCATAAAGAAGTATTAGCAAAAAGATTGACTCAAATGGAACCACAAGTCCGTCAAAAGCCACTTTTTTGTGCCGGGTTTGAAGAAACGAATGAAGTACTCACTGTGGGAGCAGCCTGGGAAAGTGAGCAGAAAAACATCACCCTGCCGATACAACATAGACAATTTGGTAAAGAAACAGCCGTGATTGATGGAGGTTCATGAGTTAACCTGATTTTAACTAAGCTATGTGCAAAATGGGGACTTACAAAGTTGAAGCCTGCCACTTTTGCCATTAAGTTGGCTGATCAAACAACAATCCGCCGTCCAAGAGGAATGGTTGAAGACGTACTTGTCAAAATAGCTGGAGTACAATTTGTCATTACTTTTGTAGTAATGGAATTACCTGACGCGCCAAATGTATATCGAATTTTATTGGGACATCCATGGTTACGAGTTGCGCAAGTAATTCATAACTGGGACACCGACAAAATTACTTTTGAGAATCGTGAGCGTGCGGTCAAAGTAGATCCAATCACTTGGACTATCAAGCTAGTAGTCCAAAGAGGGGATGGCGATTCATCAACAACGGATCATACATGTGATCAACAAGTGAAGACTCTGGGAGTCCACTATGACTCTCAAACCGACACTGTCAATTGGAATCAAGCTCTTGCAACAGTGGATTGTACAGCAGGCTATATGTGCCAACAAGATAATCAATCCGAATTGAGCAAAATTTTCTTACTTGATCGAACTTTGGATACGCCAATCACTTTATTAAATATGATGAATTTGGCGTGGATATCAATTGATCCAATTCCAGATCCGATTGAAGATGATCTAGTACATGTTAGTCATGCTCTGACTTAGGAGATGCAGAACTTACAAATGAGTAGATCCTCAATCACATGGATCCTACAAGATTTGATTTCGGATGCAGCGACAATAAAGCCACCAAAAGTAGTTATATTGAAGGAAGGAAAAGTTCCAGGACCAATGACAAAGAAACAAACTAAACAACACTATAATACGGTCCTGAAATGGAAAAAATCATCTTGAAAATTTGATTCTAAGAATGGTCCACCTTTATTGGATAAAGGAAAGGGAAAGGTCAAAGATGATTCTTCAAGTCAGACTTCTCGCAAGAAATTACCATCAAGAAAGTCATCACCTTCAAAGACAAGCACATCATCTAGAAGGTCATCACCTCCAAGATCGATTCCTGCCAAAAAAGCTAAATGGAGATCAAAGATCAATTCTTATGAAAAAGAACAATTAGAACAAGTCCAGAATGATATGCCAGAGCATTTCAAACACTATACTTTGGATGATGTTGTGATTATGTTACCAAAAGCTCATCGTGAACCAGAGGAAAGAGAACTAGAAACAACGGAGGTTTACGATGGGCCAACCAGGACTCAGCCAATGAATCTTGCTGAACCAGGAGAGCCAGAGAAAATTGTTCAAATTGGAGCACAACTTACTCTTGAACAATTTCAAGCATAAAGAAAATTATTAATCAAGTACCAAGATTGTTTTGCTTGGACATACAAGGATTTCAAGGGAATTCCTACCTCGGTTATTGAGCATACGATACCCTTAATGCCTGATGCAGTTCCAAAGGTCACAAATTTTTATCGTTGTAATCCAAATGTTACTGAACTTATGAAGCCGACTTTATTTACGAAATCGAACATACAGAATGGGTTTCGCCAATTGTCGTTGTTCCTAAGAAGAATGGGAAGATGAGAATTTGTGTGAATCTCAAAGCTTTGAACAGAGTGACACTGAAGGATCACTTTCCGTTACCCTTTACTGAAAGCATTTTGGACCGTCTTGCTGGAGCGGAAGCATATAATTTTTTGGATGGATTTAGTGGTTACAACCAAGTCAAGATCGCACCTGCGGATTGCCATAAAACAACTTTTGTGACAGAATGGAAAAAATATGCTTATAAAGTGATGTCTTTTGGACTTTGTAATGCACCTAGTTCATTTCAAAGAGTCATGCAGTTCGCCTTCAAAGACTACTTGTAGAAATTCCTTGAAATCTACTTGGATGATCTCGGAGTCCAGGCCAACCTAATGATTTCCTGACAAAAGTACAAAAGAGACAATTGATTCTTAAGGCACAACCTTATCAATTGATTGCTAGACAACTCAATCGCCGATGAATGGATGATATTTTGCGAAGATGTGTTTTGCTGCATGAAGTACCTGAACTTATCATGTTTTCACATGATGGAATGAGCAGAGGACATTTTTCAACAAATATCACTGTTCACAAACTTTTACAATCAGGATGTTGGTGGCCTACACTTCATAAAGATACAGAAAATTATATTTAGTCATGTGACGTTTGTCAACGAGCACATCGTCCTACGCGACAGAATTATGAACCCTTACATCCAGTTTTATCGCAAGCACCGTTCGAGAAATGGGGCCTTGACTATGTTGGTCCTATTCATCCTGCGGCACGAGGGTCTCAAGCCAAATATATCATTGTTGCAACTGATTATATGACCAAATGGGTTGAAGCAAAAGCAGTTCGAGTTGCAGATGCAAAATCAACGGCTAAGTTCTTCTATGAAAACGTCATTACTAGATTTGCATGTCCTATCGAGATCGTAAGTGATCGCGAAACACATTTTGTGAATGAAACGATAAAGTGTCTGTTGGAATCATTTGGATGGAAACGATTTGACACTCCAATAAATGGCAGTCGATTACACAAATCAAAAAGAAAAAGTGAAAATAAAAAAATGACTCAAAAGACTGATGAGCAAAAGTAAAAAATGTCACAGATCAAGGAAAAGTTGAAGGAAACTATTTTCAGAAATCAGATCTTTATGGAAAATGACTTGGAAAACCACTTTTTGGGTCATATTTTGCACAATAAGTTTCAGAAACGTTCGCCGAGTTTTTAGAGGCAAGATCCATCTCAGATGTACCTACACTGAGTTGGGCGAACGTTCTTTTCACCAGTTAATTTCTGTTTTGACCTTAGGTGAATGTTCAGCATTATGCCATTTGGGGAACCTTCGCCGACCATCAAATCATCATTATGAACCTTCGCCGATCCTCCAGATGGATTCAAAATTTCAAATTTAGGTTGGTCAAAGGTCCAAATCCTAAAAATTTGCAATAATTACAGCACCTAGGCGAAGGATGGTCTTAGGCAAATGTCCAACCTTCGTCAGATCTTCAGAATGTTCGCCAGACTGCTATTTTTGTGAAAGTACTGTACTTTAGGACCATAAATGGATCTACAAAAGATCCACAAGAGTGATTGGATGCTTGCTTAACAATCTATCAAAAAAAAACTAGACACAAAAAAGTTGATCTAGATTGGCAATTTGACAAACAACAAGCCTTAACAATCAAAAGCATTGATTAACATTGAAATCCGAGCTCACACATGTGTACTACAAGCTATAGTACGGCCTTCAACCTGAGAAACAAGTAGAAATTGATTTGGTTTCATTTGAATCACAAAAACTCAATGTACATAGTGAACTAGCTTGAGATTGCCAATGAGGTCCAAAAATTTTCTATCTTCTCACTATGGGAGCTTGGAATACATAGCAAATTCGACTTCCTTCTTGAAGTTAGGTGGATTTCCAGCATGTAATAAGGAAGTTAACTCAATCTTTTTTCCCTAAAATGAAACCCTAGTCTATTTCCTAGGGTCATGCTTGGTAGATAGCTAGTTGGTCAAATTTTCACCTTAAATCTAGGATTTAGGTCCTATAAACTGGGAATCACTACCAAAATGACATGACCAACCCTATGGACTTGACTTAACCTGTCAGAAATGGTGAACTCCTGCAACTTTGTCGCAGCACGAACAAGACACGAAGGTCAAAGAGAACGATTCGCGACAGTCAACGTGTTTTTGACTCGAAGCACGAATGATTCGCGAATCACAAACACACCTCCACAAACCGCAAAAGGGACGCAAAACGAAAACTACGAAAAGAACGAAAGCAAACGGGAGATTACAAATCAAACAAAGAAAAATCTTTGGCGCTGCCAGCTGGCAGCTCAACGGGCTTCACGCCCAGCTGAAACGAGTAGCAACGACGGAGACTAACTAACTAGTTGATTAGCGTTAACTATTCTTGTGATTCTACGTTTAGCTATCTTGTAAACTCCGCATGGTGGAGGTATAAACGATCCTCTCTGGATCATAACGATGTGATGAGAATACAGAGATCTATAAGAGACAGAGAGAGACATAGCAAATAGAGTAAGAAAGTAAAGACACCATAGTTGTGCATGAAAGTCTGCCAACGAGCAGAACACAGCGTAAGAGCAAAGTGTCAATCCGCCAACGAGCGAGACATTGACGATCTCGCTCCAAAACCAAACTGACAATATAGTCGCTCTATTTTTGTGTATCTCTTTGTCTTGTGTTGTGTGTCTTGATTGCTAGAATAGAATGTGTTCTGTGATGCGTAGTTGAGTGTCTGGGATCCTGTAAGGGATTCCGCACGAAAAGAAAGTTCAAAGAAAAAAAATTGTTCGCGAACAGAGAAGGAGAAGACGAACACGAAATAGTCTCGCTTCTGCGACATGGTATCAGAGCTGACAGGTTATCACTACTGATATCCCAGCAATGATTCTTCCAAACAACACAATATGGCTACGACAATCCAGACCATAGTAGCAATCAGTCTCGATGGCGCAAACTATAGAATCTGGAAATTCAAAATCAAAACACTCCTGAAGGGCGAAGGCATCTGGTCGGTGACCGAACTCTCAGAGGTGCAGCCTCCAAAGGGAGACCCGAGGAGAGCTGAATGGATCAGAAAGGATGAGCGCGCAATGGCAATCATCGTTTCGTCCATAAATGGAGATATACTTATGCAGATTGAATACTACGAAAGCAGCCATGCAGCATGGGAAAGATTGAAGCAAAAGTATGAAGTGAGGACTGCAGCTTCAGTCATGCACCTTCACAATCAACTACAATCAATACGTTGGGATGGCAACCAGTTGGATCAACACGTTGAGAAGATGAGAACGATCTTCGCTCAACTCGCTGCATCAGGACAGGAGCACCAGGTCCCAACACCACAGCAGCTGATGTACTTCATGAAATCTCTACCGACGTCCTATCAGCCGTTGAGGATGCTCATACTGAGTCTACCAGATATGACATTCGACAAAGCAGTCAGTCTTGTCGCTGATGAGAGACTGATGAGAGACGAAGGAGAGGGAAGCAGTGATAAAGAGAAAGCTCTCTTCACGAAAGGAAAGAAGAAGAACAAAAACAAGCCAAGATTTGAGAAGACGAAGTCCTCGAATCAACAATCTTCTTCCTGTGATCACTGCCACAAACCACGCCATACGGCCAACAAATACTGGTTTAATCCAACAATTCCTTCTTCGAAAATAATCAGCAACTGATAGCATATTAAATGCTTCAGAAAACGAAGATCATCTAGGAGAATGTATCATCTGAACATGCAGAGCCTGTACGACATGAGCACAAAGGACATTGTCACAGGTCTCAAAATTTCAAGGCCCGAGGCTAAGTTCTGCGAAGCTTGTCAGAAAGGCAAGCAACATCGAAATCTATTCACGCATGAGAGAAGGAGAGCCAAGGAAGTCCTTGAGCTCGTCCACTCTGATGTCTGTGGACCGATGAAAACATATTCGCTCTCAGGTTCGAGATATTTTCTAACGTTCATAGATGATTACAGCCGGATGACCACAATCTACTACTTGAAGAAGAAATCCGAAGTGTTTGATTCTTTCAGAAAATTCGTGGCATTCACAGAGCGACACACCTCGAAAAAGATACAGATCCTTAGATCTGACAATGGAGGTGAATACAAAAGCACAGAATTCTCAACATTCTACGAAGAACAGGGGATCGAACACCAGTTCACTCCTGCATACACACCAGAATACAACGGTGTGGCAGAAAGAAAAAACAGAACGCTAGTCGAAGGAGCCAGATGCATGATAGCACAGACTCAATTGCCAGGCCAATTCTGGGTCGAGGCAATAACTACAATTGTACACCTGCAGAAAAGATCTACAACGACAGCGCTGGAGAACAAAACACCATACGAAATGTGGACAGGCAGAAATTCTGATCTATCATACATACGAGTGTTTGGATGTACAACATACAAGCAGATTCCAAAGGAAAAGAGAAGCAAGCTCGACGACAAATCCGAACAAACAATCATGGTCGGCTACTCGAATGGAACACATGTGTACAGACTCTACGATCCAACCACGAACAAGGTTATTTCGAACAGAGATGTAAAGTTCGACGAGTCCACATTCCCTAAATTGAAAAACGAAAGAGGCCATGAGATCTTCACACTGCTGCCTATTCAAGAGGGAGATCGAGGACAAACATCAAATCAGAATGCAGAACTCCAGACTCCAGAGCAACAGAAAACAGAGGATCGACCCCACGAACAAGAAATGTTCGAGCGGCGACGAAACGAACCTCGAAGATCAACGAGACAAAGAAGACCTCCAGACCGCTACTCTGACAATCTTTAGTGGAGCGAAGACACACAATACGAATACTGCAGCTTCACTGAAGAGCCAACAACATACCAAGAAGCTATCCAGAGTCCAGAAGGAGAATTCTGGAAGCAGACAATGTCAGAGAAGATCGAGTCGATGAGGCGAAACGGGGCATGGACATTAGAGCCACTGCCAGAAAACAGAAAAGTAGTCGACTGCAAGTGGGTGTACAAGAAAAAGCTGAGATCAGATGGCACCATTGACTGCTACAAAGCAAGGCTTGTCATGAAGGGCTACACGCAGAGATATGGTGTTGACTATTTCGACACATATTCGCCCATAGTCAAGATGACAAGCATAAGACTACTCCTTGCATACGCCACACAGTACAATCTGGAAATTCACCAGATTGATGGGGAAAAAACCTTTCTCCACGGAGATCTAGAGGAGGAAATTTTCATGAAGCAACCTGAAGGCTATGAAGACCCTGACAACAGACAATATGTTTGTCGATTGCATAGATGCATCTACGGTCTAAAACAGACATCATGAGCCTGGTACAAAAAGCTTGATGGTCTTCTGAAGTCTCTAGACTTCAATCCTACTCAACCGGACTGTAATGTCTACATCAAAAGAGTAGGAAAGAATTTTGTGATACTGACCATTTTCGTGGATGATTCGCTGATGATAGGAAATTCCTTGACGTTGATCAAAGACACGAAGAGTCTGATTTCTGAAAGTTACGAAATCACAGATCTTGGAGAAGCAACAAAATGCCTAGAGCTGGAGATCAGAAGAGATCGAACAAATGGCGAAATGAACTTGAGTCAGTCAGAATACGCCAGAAAAGTGCTGAAGCAGTACCACATGATGGACTGTAAAGAGAAAGCCACACCAATGATAGCTAGAGCCAAGCTCACGAAACAGAATTGCCCAAAAACAGAAGAGGAAGAACAGAAGATGGCAGGTATACCCTACCAGAACTTAATCGGTAGTCTGATGTACTTAACAATTTGTACCAGACCCGATCTGGCCTTCTCTGTTTACGCATTGAGTCAATTCTGTTCCAATCCTGGTGTAGCGCAAGCATCCCAAAGGGAGCCGCGAACCACGACTTAGCTTCCCAGCCTTCAACTCTTGCCATCCAAACCCACTTGACATACGAGCAGCCAACTCGCCAACAACGATCAGACTTAACCAACTTGAAGTTCCGAAAACCAACATTGAGATCCAACCTGGCGCCATGCCAGATCGGGGGTCCCGACGTGGGTGACTTCCCTCCAAGCAAGCCGTCCGACATACATCAAACTTAACCAACTCGAAGCTTCGTTACAAACGAGTAACATCCATTCCAAGCAAGGGGTCTGACTTACATCAGACTTAACCAGCTGAAAGCTTCGTCACGAGCGCTGGAAGCCAACCTGGCGCCACGCCAGACTGGACAGCCATAAACAGGTAACATCCACCCAAGCAAGCCATCCAACTCAGCCGACAGGTTAGAGCCCGTTCCCCAAGAGCTTAACCCATTCACGTTCATGCAAGGAACACTCAGAACCACAAGCCGCGACAGATATGGAAACAACCAGTTCTTGGACCAAATGGTCCCGACAGCATACCGCTGGCGCCACGGACCGAATGGTCCCGACGGCATACCGCTGGCGTCCCGGGATACGACCCTCAGCTATGTGCCAAGTTAAAAATTTTGAAAGCGGCCTTACAACTGGCGCTTTTACCGAACACTGAAACTCAGAAGGTAATCAGAGTCAGTTTGAGAAAAATCCCACTTTATTGATAAATCTGAGAAGGTTACATTTCAAGTGTGTGACCGACCCTAGTCTCCGGGGCGCTAGCATGCCAAGGCGAGAGCCATGACAACATTCTAGCAAGGGAGGCTGAGACTTGGTTGGAGCTCGCCCTAAACCCTAAACCCGCACTCCCCTATAGTATTGGTGTGATTCGGCACCCCCCTCTCATACCAAGCACTCTACCCAAGCTGGTAAAGCACGTTTTTTCTCTCTCTAGGATTTTCTCTTTCTAGAAAGTCATTTTCTCTCTCTAGATTTTATTGATCCCCAGGCTTCCTTTAATCATGCCTAGATCGTGTGAGGTGATTGCACATCGATCTGAGCTCTCTGGACTTCGCTAGAACCGATCAAAGATTTTCAGCCATAGGAACTTGGCGCCGGCTGGATTCTGGTCACAGTGGCGCCGGGAGCGGCGCCGGCGCCGTTGGCGCCGGGAGCAGCAAGGGCGCTGCTGGCGCCGGGGACATAGCTGGCGCCGATGGCACCGGAAGTAAAGCTTGTAAAGGTAGCTTTACAACACCTGGTCTAGCACATTGGAAAATGGCCAAACGAATCCTACAGTATCTGAAGGGTACCCAGAATATTGGATTAACCTACAGAGTTAGAAACGAAGAGAAATGATTCGAGCTGCATCACTATAGTGATGCGAGCTGGGCGAGCTACAAAGATAATAGCAAGTCCATTATTGGAGGATGTACAATGGCATGCGGAGCTGCAATCAACTGGATATGCAAAAAGAAGACCTTGGTAGCTCAATCATCTTGCAAGGCTGAGTATGTCGCAGCCTCAAAAGTGACGAATGAGGTAGTGTGGCTACAAATGATGTTGGAGGCAATCCGGATACCACAAGAGGGGCCAAGCACGATGATGATCTATCTGTCCCAGGATCCTGTCTTCCATTCAAAGACGAAGCACATTCCTCTGAAGTATCATCACATTCAAGATTTGATCTCGAAAGGAGAGCTCCAGGTCCAATTCATAAAATCAGAAAGTATGATTGCAGGTCTCCTCACGAAACCGCTCGACAAGCCACTCTTTACCAAGCAAAGAGAGACAATTGGATTGAACGAACAAAGCTGCAAGGTTCAAGAGAGAGTGTCAGAAATGGTGAACTCCTGCAACTTTGTCGCAACACGAACAAGACACGAAGGTCGAACGAGAACGATTCGCGACAGTCAACGTGTCTTTGACTCGAAGCACGAACGATTCGCGAATCATTCGCGAATCGCAAACACACCTCTAGGATCACAAACTGCAAAAGGGACGCAAAACGCAAACTACGAAAAGAAACGAAAAGAACGAAAGCAAACGGGAGATTACGAATCAAACGAAGAAAAATCTTTGGCGCTGCCAACTGGCAGCTCAACGGGCTTCACGCCCAGCTGAAACGAGTAGCAACGACGGAGACTAACTAACTAGTTGATTAGCGTTAACTAGTCTTGTGATTCTACGTTTAGCTATCTTGTAAACTCCACATGGTGGAAGTATAAACGATCATCTCTGGATCATAACGATGTGATGAGAATACAAAGATCTGTAAGAGACAGAGAGAGACATAGCGAATAGAATAAGAAAGTAAAGACACCATAGCTGTGCATGAAAGTCTGCCAACGAGCAGAACACAACGTAATGACGATCTCGTTCCAAAACCGAACTGACAATATAGTCGCTCTATTTTCGTGTATCTCTTTGTCTTGTGCTGTGTGTCTTGATTGCTAGAATAGAATGTGTTCTATGATGCGTAGTCGAGTGTCTGGGATCCTATAAGAGCTTCCGCACGAAAAGAAAATTCAAAGAAAGAAAATTGTTCGCGAACAGAGAAGGAGAAGACGAACACGAAACAGTCTCGCTTCTACAACATAACCTACATTAGGAGTAGGTTGCCACGTGGCATCTTGGCCTCACATGTGTGGAATCCACTTATGTACAAAATTTACACTATAGTACATGGTTTTTGATCGAGCTAGATTTGCCAATTTTTGGCAATTCTTCACACTCCTCAAATTTAGCTTGATCTATTTACAACTCTCTTGCTAGATGAATGAATGCTTGTAGAAGTGTCTAAAAAATCCAGCTACAAACAAGGAACTTTTGAGACTCCAATAGAGAATGATGTCCATGAAGAATCTTTCACCACCTCTTAAAGGATCCCTTACAAGATGTTCCACAAATGTGTCTATATACATGTAGCACATTTCAAAAACTATACATCATGCCAAGCCATGGATTCCAAGGCATTTTGTGCACTTGAAGATACATCAATAAAACTATTAAGTGCATACATAATGTTGTCAAAGACAACTTGCCTTGCTTGATCCATATGATTGAGCCTAGATGGCTCCATCTTGATACTCATGGTTTTTCTTGGAGTCCTCGGGTCTTGAGCTTGCTCATCCACTTGACTTGACTCCAAACCATCAATGAATTGAATAAGGTATTGATCCAAATGTGCTTCTTCAAGTTTACAAATCTTCCACTCTTGAAAGATCACATTTCCACCATTGACAAATTCTTTGGTTGAAAACAAGTAGATTCTACAATCTCTACTTGAAGAGAAAAACACTACCATTATTCCTATCATTGAAATAGGATAATCTTTGGTCCTTACATCGGAATGATCATGCACAAAGCATGTGGACACAAAGATTTCCAAAGCAAATGATGTTTCATCTTTTATGACTCTATTCAAACTATTACAAAAATAGTTATCCAATGAAATTGCTTTATCAACAACAAATGTAGATTTCAAAGCATCCCATTTCATTGTCTTGTCATACAAAGTAATAAACACCATGAATCTTAGAGGTAAGAAACAAGTCATCTCATATCTACTACTACTTTCCAAAAAGTGTTCAAAGATAGTAGACTCTCCAATGCTCACCACCCTTGCAAGATGCACACTTGAATGGACAATTTGCATGCAATTTGATGACTCGGCCATTGTCATTGAGGACTCCCTTGGAACTCTCATGCTTTGAGACTGATCCTCAAGATCTTTCCCCTTTTGATGCTCCTCCTCAATGCAAGCAATATCACACTTTGCCAAGATCTCCTCTTGAGTGATCTCCTCCTTTGCCAAGCTTACCCTCTCAAAGCAACACTAGCTTCCAACTTAAACAATCTTCCATGTTTAAATCCCTTTGCAATGCAAACATCATTCTTCAAGATGAAACAAACACCGTGCTTAAAGTGGACATTCAAACCACTTTCTAAGAGTAGACCAACACTAAGCATAATTGCATTGTCCATAGCGCTTTGTATTGTAGCGTATTCATTATGGCATTTTAGCTCGCATCTAATCCTTTTAGGTAGACATGTTGAAAACCACATAATCAAAGCATCCTCATTGATTAGTTCGGGATCACACTCAGATCTGAGGTATTTAACTCGTTCAATATAATCTCTTACTGCCTCTCTCTTTCCCATTTTAATTTACTTAAAAGGAGAAAGAGATTTTCCATAAATTTTCTGGGATTAAATCTCGTAATGAGAGCGGCTTTGACCACTTCCCAATCTTGATGTTCTGCTTCCTCTTGGTTATCAAACCAATCTTGAGCAGCTTTAGTTAAGGCCATAGGGAATAACTGAAGTTTATCTTGTGAAAAGACTTCGCCATAAACCCTACATGATTCAGAAAAAGATCTGGAGAAATCTGATGGGATCAGATAACCCATTGTACTTTGCTATTTCTAAACGAGGTGACTTCATAGCAACAATTGGTGGTGGGTTCAATGGTCCTTTGTCAGCCATAAATTCCAAATTACGACAATCAGATAATGAGATTGGATCTAGATCTTTCAAACAAAATCCTATTTCAGATCAGATCAGATCAGATCAGATCTGTAAAATCTCACTTGAAAAATAATCAGATTTCTGATTTTTGAAAAATAGATCTTGATCAAGCGACGACACTTCTAAGAATAATGATTTCTCAGAATCAGAATCAAACTGTAACAGAATTGTTCAAAATTTTGACAGAGGCTAGATCTGGAAACTCATAACCTATAAATAGTATGGACAAAGGATTCATGGGCGAAGGTTGACTCGACGAAGGTTCTTCAATACTGTTTTGGGTAAAAATCTCTGATCTGACTATTTGCTAACAAATCTGGTAAAATTAACCTGTGCCGAACTTACAAAGGGACCAGGTTGGGCCATTACGAGTTTTTTGTTTTGCCCTTTGGTTTAACTAATGCTCCAACTACTTTCCAGCAAATGATGAACGATTTACTTGGGGAAGGATATTTTGATCTATAGCAGAACACTCAAAGAGCATGCTAAGCATCTCCGTACTGTCTTACGTATCTTAAGACAAGAGAAGCTTTATGCAAAGAATCAAAGTGCGAATTCTAAAAAAGGAACTTGTTTACTTGGTCATAAAATCACCTCTTTTGGGATCAAGATTGACAAGGAAAAGGTGAAGACGGCAGTGGAATGGCCAGTCCCTCAAACGGTTTGTGAACTTAAGTTGTAATTAGATTTCACTGTGTTTTTTCGTAGATTTGTAGAGGAGTACTCGAAAATTGTTGCGCCTCTCAACAATTTGTTGAAAGGAGTGAAAAGCCGCAAAGGTAGGCCAAGCCTTCCCATCAGATGGAATGAGAAGTTAGATGAGAGTTTTCAGAAACTCGAACTTCTAATTGCCTCAACTCCAGTCTTGAGGATAGCGGATCTAGATTTGTTGTTCGTCATTAACACTGACGCGAGTGATACGACTATTGGAACTGTTCTCTTACAGGAGGGTCAGCCCGTTCGTTGCCTTTGAAAGTAAGAAACTAATCGATGTGCAGGTTAGATATACTACACAAGAAAAAGAGCTTTTTGCAGTGATCCATGCTTTGAAATCATGGAGGCATTACATGTATGGTAATAAGTTCGTGGTTAATACAGATCACCAACCTTTAAAGTACTTCTGTAATCAGAATGATTTGAGAGGTCGTAAGGCTAGATGGACAGAACTCATACAAGAATTTGACTTTGAAGAGCGGTATATCAAAGGCACTTCTAATCAGGTGGTTGATGCACTTAGTTGAATTGGTGAAGTGAACGAACTTTCTTTCCCTGAGATCAGTACAAACTTTTATCTCTCCCTGAGAGGTCTTTGTGAGAAAGACCCACATTTTGGACCAATTTGGATTAGGGTTCTAGCAGTTACATCAAGCGGGCTATCCGTAATGGACTTTTGTTCAGGAAAGGGAAGGTTTGTGTGCCTAATGTGGATGTTATTAAAAATAAAAATTTTATGAATGTCATGACTCACCATGCGTAGGACATCTCGGCATACATCGTACATTAGATTTGGCACGAAGGGACTTTTATTGGCCAAAACTCAAGCCCTTTGTAGAATCTTATGTGGTCAAGCATTGCCAGTTGAATAAAGTTGAACGCCATAAGGCTGGCGGATTGTTGTATCCATTGGATATCTCAGATAAGAAATGGGATAGTATTTCCATGGATTTCGTGGTTGGGTTACCGCGGGAGAGCCTTTATTCCCTGTCTTGGTTATTTACAGTTTTCAGAGACACATGTACGTTTTGTAATTATTGTGATTACTAAAATGGCTAAGTCACGGGCCTGTGGTGACTTTTGTAAGTAAATTGTAAATAAACTGTAATTAGTTGGCATTGGACCTTAGAGAGTCGTGCTTAGCTTTGGCATGGGATACTGGGTCATTTATTAGGAGTGGCTGGGCTTAGCTTTGGCATGGGATACTAGGTCATTTATTAGGAGTGGCTGGACTGACCTCCTAAAAAGTAGGAGAGTTGACTAGTCAACGAGACACGTGTGCTCACTAGGACACTTAGTCCAGTGAATGAGTGACACATGTCAAGGTTGACCGGTCAAACATGACACGTCACATGCTCACTGGGACATTTGGTCCAGTGTATGAGTGACACATGGTAGCCTACGCACTTGCCTATGTGTCAGGGTACTGCCAAGTGGCAAGTGTCGACTGTGCATGGAATTGGCCATGTATAGATGTTAGGAAAAGTCAAGGTTAAGGGGTGCTTGAGGATTGTGCATAAGTGAGTCTAGAGAGAGGCATTCCTCATCATAATCTATGCAGCAAAGGTTGGGAGGAGACAAGGCAGCCAGCTCCACCATGTTTCGTGTGCTCTGATGTTTGTACATGCAGGGAAATCGACAGGGATCGACATTGCTAATTGCTACACAAGGGATAAGCTAGGTTTTAAGTGAAGTTTCATATTTGGAGTCTGACATTTGGTATCAGAACAAAGGTTCTTGAGAAGAGGGGTGCCAAAGAATTTGCAGATTGAAGCCCACAGGACCAGCGCTGAGGGAAGGACACAGAGGCGTGGAGCGGATCTTCGAAATCGTTGCAGCGATCTCCCACTTGATTTGAAGGTTTTTTATGCAGCCAATCCATTTTAATTGGAATCACATCAAAATTCCAAGCCGTTTGTGAGAAATTCCAATTTTTGTGATGCGGATGTACACAGTCCAGCCGTGGAAGATCATCAATTTGACCTAGCAATTGTTGGCGGATTCAAATCATATTTTGAAAGGCTGTTCTAGAAACTAGTCGCTAGTGCACCAAACAAAAAACATGCAAATCGGATCATTAATGCTCCCTTATTGGCAGATTGAAGTCTGAAATTCTTGTTTTCGAGCAGTTTTGACTTCCAGACTTGAAATGGTCACCATTCTCAAACGGTTGAAGCTTATTCAACGATTGAAGATGGGGGAGTTAGCCAAGACTAGGGCGACCTAGAACCTCTTGATTGCTCACCAAGATTTGTTTTTATCGAGGCGTACCTTACGTGCAAAGTGGCTGCAAATTTGCCAATTTTTACATGCATGCAAGAAGGCCTTCTAGCACTTTTTTGAATGAATTTTAGGAAGGATATTTCAAGGCTTCCTTTCACCTCTTGGCCTTTATTGGGGAGTTTAGGAAGTAAGTGGAAGACTTTCTATTCCCTTTTGGCCTTCATTGGGAAGGAGTAGACAAGCTTCAACAAATTTTTTAAAAAGTTTCATTTTGCTTTGGTTACTTGGGAGGATGCATGTGGAAGGAATGTCCACGGAATCCAATGCGGACTTCATCTAGTGAAGCAGACACGAGCACCAATGGCTATTGAATAGCTGGAGCAAGATGAACTCCAGGGAAGTACTCTTCATCTTGTGAAAGTGTCGATGATCAAGTAAGGTTGATGTTTTCTCTTTTGCCACATCAATGTCCAAGTACTTCTTGATTGTTATGACTGGACAATTGCGTGGTATGAATGTGTGTTCTGCTTGACACTAGGTCCTCTCATAACGTACTTGAAGCTGATTGAAAGGTTGACTGTGAGCACACAACCATCCCTGTACTAGTACAAAGTCGTGAGGGCTGATGGAAAGGGTACTGTTGGGGGAGGTTTCAGGGTTGTGGATATGCCATTAACCACTCAAAGATAGATTAAGAAGTTGGATATATAGATAATGTGTTTGGCATGTTTTGATGTGGTACTTGGGATATGTTGGCACGTAGTACGAAAACTCTACATCGCTTGGGGTACTCATGTGTGCGAGGTCCAACGCGATGGTAGAATCCATTCACTTTGAGGTGAGCCTGATGTGCCTCCAAGACCATTGATCATGGCAGCTTAGTATATGGGGGTTCGTCGTAAGTATATGTGTTTTTGTTATTGTTTGATATGTTTACTGCTGGTTCCAAAAGTAACATATGGCAAGAACAAGTTGACTTACCTAGGAACCTAGACCGATAGACGGGTCATGGCGTATGTGTGTTCTGTATAACCGTTGATCTTTGTTATATTTAGTTGCTTGGCATGGAAGACCTCTTGCAGATGTTGCCTGGGAGACCGTGCACAGTTTGCGTGCACGGTACCCTAGTTTGGTCATCGCGGGCGATGCCTTTTTTGAGTGGAAAAGCCTTACCTCCTTGTCCAGGTTATTTACAGTTTTCAGAGACACATGTACGTTTTGTAATTATTGTAATTACTGAAATAACTAAGTGACCGGCCTATGGTGACTTTTGTAAGTAAATTGTAAATAAACTATGATTAGTTGGCATTGGACCTCAGAGAGTCGTGCTTAGCTTTGGAATGGGGTACTGGGTCATTTATTAGGAGTGGTTGGACTGACCTCCTAAAAGGTAGGAGAGTTGACTAGTCAACAAGACCTGTGTCATATGCTCACTGGGACACTTGGTCCAATGAATGAGTGACACATGTTAGGGTTGACCAGTCAAACATGAAACGTCACATGCTCACTAGGACACTTGGTCCAGTGTATGAGTGACACATGTCAACCTACTCACTTGCCTATGTGTCAGGGTACTGCCAAGTGGCAAGTGTCGACTGTGCATGGAATTGGCCATGTGTCGATGTTAGGAAATGTCAAGGTTAAGGGGTGCTTGAGGTTTGTGCATAAGTGAGCCTAGAGAGAGGCATTCCTCATCATAATCTATGCAGCAAAGGTTGGGAGGAGACAAGGCAGCCAGCTCCACCATGTTTCGTGTGCTCTGATGTTTGTACATGTAGAGAAATCGACAGGGATCGACATTGCTAATTGCTACGCAAGGGATAAGCTAGGTTTTAAGTGAAGTTTCAGATTTGGAGTCTGACAAAAGACCACCGCAAAGGCTTCTGATTTATCTCAGATATTTGTAGAGCGTTTGTTTAGACTTTACGGATTATCAAGTGATCGCGATCCGAAGTTCACCGGTCACATTTGGTCGACCGTGTTTGCTAAACTAGAGACGACTCTGAGCTTGGGTTCTTTTGATCATCCTGAGACGGATGGACTGACGGAAAGAACAAATCAGACGATGGAACAAATGGTTCGGGAATATGCTTCCCGACGACAATCTGATTGGGAAAAGTATCTTCCATTGATCGAGTTTGCCTATAACAGTAGTAAGCACTCGGCTACCGGTTATAGCCCGTTTATGCTTATGTACGGATTTGAGCCTAGGTCACCTATTACGGTAGAGACTCGGACGATCAAGTTTCAGAAGGTAGCGGATTTCCTACATGATATGCAGGAAATGCTATGGATTGCACGTAAAAATGTCCAATGTGCCCAGGATAGGGACCGGCATTATGCAAATCTGAAAAGATCACCGCGAGACTTCCAAGTGGGGGATTGGGTATATTTGAGAATCCCGAAGGATTCGAGTGTAATGTGTATCGGCAAGCATTATAAATTGTCCCCTAGATATAGAGGACCGTATAGGATCTTGAAAAAGATCGGCTCCTTAGCTTACCAATTGGAACTCCCAGAAGGATCTCAAGTGCATCCGGTATTTCACGTAAGCCGACTCAAGAAGAGTCTACGTGAAGGAGAGCATCTTGGATCTGGAGATCAATTGGACCTGCTGGATAAATCATCGAGTGTATCACGACTTGAACCCGAAAAGATCTTGGATACAAGAACTAAATGATTGAAAAATCGTATAGTTACCGAGCATCTGGTTTGATGAAAGAGATGTACAGACGATGCTGATTCCTGGGAACAGGAGGGAAGCTTAAGGAGGAACTTTCCCAGTTTTAAGTTATGAGGACAGAACTTGAATAAGGGTAGCGTGTCCACGCTAGGGACCGGTAGACCAACAACCTATAAGTTAATTGTGACTATAAGGGAATTGGGGCCCTTATGTATACATGGTCATAATTAATAGTTGTAGGCCTAAACACATGGTGGTGGAGTTAGTATGGGTCTATTAGTGAGTCATTAGGGAATTGGATGATGTGGCCCAGATAGACTGCAAGAGGTGTCCAGTGAGGTGTCATAGTGCACTACTAGTTGTGCATGGGCCTTGGAGGGTATAAGAATACCTATTGGGCTCTCACTAGTGTATGCTTGATACTGTGATTGGTAGCTACATGCTGCTAGTGTGATTTCTCTTTTCATGACTGTGATGGATCCTTAGCTTGGGGGCTAGATCCGTACGATCTAGGTTTGGTTGGGCTGGTTTATCCACCACCTGTTTACTTGTTGTATCCTGTGTGTAGGACTTTACAGTACAAAAAAGTTCATTTATCTTGGCGACGATAGTGCACAGACTATCGAAGGTAAAGGCACTGTAAGATTAAGCTTCTAGAATAATCAATTCAAGCTATTCTCTAAGTATATATATCTAACCTTTCAACAAATCTACTGTCAATTAGTAGAATTACTAATTTAGATCATAAAGTAGAATTTAAATCTGATCAATGCAAAATTGTTGATAGGACAAGTAAGATCTTTACACTCGACAAGAGGCATGGATACTTATATAGATTGAGTCATTGTTATTTTGACACAAGTCAAGCCTTGAAATTTTCTGTTCTAGTCAATAAAGCATTACTTTGGCACTATAGGCTAGGGCACTTGAATCATACATCTGTATCGAACATTTGATCTCGATTATTAAAAAAAGAAGATTGATCTCCTAGTCTATTAGATTGTCAGAAAGCATCCTAGGATTCCATTTAGATCAAGTCATAAGCATGCAACAAAAGATGTTCTAGATGTTGTTCATTCATCTATTTGTGGTCCAATGCAAACCTTATCGTTGGTTGGTGCGAAATACTTTACAACTTTTATCGATGACTTTTTGAGAAGAACGGTTGTTTATTTTACTAAGCAAAAATCGGCAACTTTCAATCTTTTCAAACAATTCAAAGAGCATGCAAAACTGGAAACTGGTAACCGAATCAAAGCGTTGAGGTTATCGAACCTTGGTTGAATCGGCTAAGTGTAAGCTTGTTCACGTGACACTACTTAAGTATTTCTAGGTTGAAGTTGTTTCCACTACAGCTTATATTCAAAACGAATGCTAGACTAAAAGACTCTCAGACAAAACATCTTATGAAGTTTGGACAGGGGCTCCAAGCCTTCACCATCAAACCTGAGAATTTTCAGACGTATTGCCTATGCGTAGA
Organism: Diphasiastrum complanatum; assembly: GCA_029204225.1. Taxonomy (NCBI): domain Eukaryota; kingdom Viridiplantae; phylum Streptophyta; class Lycopodiopsida; order Lycopodiales; family Lycopodiaceae; genus Diphasiastrum; species Diphasiastrum complanatum. The sequence continues at coordinate 4,336 of MU834181.1, read as the reverse complement.
TACCAAATGAGATCATAAAGAAGTTGGAGCCCCATAGTATCAAATCCATTTTCATTGTTATACTTCTTCAAATAAAGCTTATAAGTTGTATGATCTCACGACATTGAAGATATTCACCAGCAGAGATGTTACTTTTATCGAGAATAAGTTTATCGACCTCAAAGGCAAGGGTAAGGCTTCGATAGTCAAAATTTTGAAGCCTCTTGTTTTCGATACGACTATTCCTATCGAAGGTCCGAATACGTCAACTACAGTCGAATAGCTTATCAATAGCGGATCAAAAGAAGATGTTGCAGCTACGCAGCAACAAAACCAAGAATAGGATTATCAGCCTCAATCTCCACCCAGAAGAATGACAAGACATAGCCTCCTCTCCAACTTGAGATGTTGATGAAGATCCACCTCTTGCTTGAAGCCTATATTCTTCATTGATCAAGATCTCTTGAAGATCCATCAAATTTGTTTTGAATAGAAAAACTTTGTACAATGTTAGCATGAGCATCCAACAATCCATTAAGAATAACTAAAACAAGGTATGCTTCCTTCATGCTCTCATCATTCAAAGCTTTCACTCTCAAAACAAAAGTATTTGGAGTCTCTTCACTCTTTTGCAAACTTTGAAAACAATTTCTTCTTAGAGTTAACACTCTAGAAGTAGACTTGGACTCATAAAGCTTCCCAAGCCTCACTTGATGTTATGGAGTATGGAGAAAAGCTATTGTTAGAGAGTATTTTTCTCTCATCAAGAACAAGCAAATTGTCTGCCAGCAGAAATGTAGTTGATTGCAAATGGATTTTCAAGATCAAATACAAAGCAAATGAAAATATCGATCAAAGAAAAGCTCGACTTGTCCCAAGAGGATTTTTCTAGATCCCGAATATCGACTATATTAAAACTTTCAGTCTGGTGGTCAAGCAGCCTTCAGCCAAAAAATTTCTATCATATGTTGTTGCAGCCAATCTGGAGATACATAAGATAGATGTATAGACAGCCTATTTGAATGGAGTTATTGAAGAAGATATCTACATGAGACAACCTGAAGGTTATCTTTATGGCTACTCGTGCATCTGCTCCTCCTCTTCTTTTGTCTGAGGACATTGGTTTTTCGACAATTTGAGTCTTGGGTCCATTGGTGAGTGAGCTAACTTGCAATTCATCAGATTGAGACAGTAATGAGCTTCGCCTAGATCTGTCATGTCGATTTCTGTGGACAACATTAGTTTAGCATCTTTTATTAGTTCAACATTGTCACTGAATAGCAATGTGTCGTGCACATACAATGTGATGATAATAAAATAATGCTACACTGACTTGAAGTAGACATTCAAATTGCTTGGGGATTATAACCATGATCAATAAGGAAAGTATTGATCCAAATTTAAGCTCTAGCATATTGCTTCAGGTCGTAAAGTGCTCTATGGAGTTTGCATACATGATTTTCTTTACCATTCGATAATGGGTTCTCTCATATATGCAATGATTTGTATCAGACTAGACATAGCTTTTGCAGTCGATTCCTTAAGCCAGTATATGGCTAATCTGGATATTATACATTAGAGGGCTCTTGTTAGAGTTATGAGATACATTCTAGTTACGATGGAATAATGCATTTGTTATGGAGCAATCGATAATGACAAACTCAACATACTCGGTGATTATTCAAATGCAAGTTAGACAGGAGATGTAGACACTCGTAGATTCACATTTGGATTTACATTCTTTCTCAACAATGGTATAATCTCATGGAACAATTGCAAGCAAAGTGCAATAGCTCTTTCATCTATAGAATCAGAGTATATTGATGTCTCTCAAGCGACAAAGGAAGCATTGTGATTGAGAAACCTACTATCGGACGTTTGTTTGAAACAGTATGCTCCAACAATTATCTTATGTAATAGCCAAAGTGCTATTGCTCTATTGGCCAATCCTAGATTTCATTCTAGGAGTAAGCACATTGAAATCAAGTATCACTATGTTAGAAGCAGAGTTCTCAACAAAGAGGTAAGCTTAGAGTACTATCGAATGCAAGACATGACGACAAATATTTTACTAAGGCGTTGGGCTTAGATGCACACAATAGATTTTGTGCAGAACTAAGTTTGAAGATCAAGGCATTCATGGATTCAGATCAAGAGAGAGTGTTGGATTATTACCTTATAGTTCAATTATTAAATTACATTCATTCATTTATCCAATATCTGCATATTACTTGCGTTATCACATCGTCTGTAGAAATACATGGGAATCGCTAAGAGGTAAGTCGACAATGACAACAACAATTATTGAGTGACTATTGAAGGGGTCCGACAAATATTTGTCAAAGGTTAACAATTCGTGTTACCACTTGTTTTGAAGCTAACGCCTTGCTCTAACCAGTTTCAAGTAATTGCCAGGTAACCTAACTGGGTGACAGCGCAATATGGCTAAGTTCCAATAGTGATCTACGGCCAAAAGCAGTGGCCGTGAACTATTATTTGGATAAGCCCATGTGGCATTCCTAACTAGTATAAATAGTTGATCAATTCTCAAGTTATAAGTTAATATAAAAATATAGAGATTAGTCAATTGATGATTGAATATTGTTGAAGCGCTGCTAATTAGTGGAAATGCATCAGATGGAGTTGGACTAGGCCAATTCAGAATGGCTGCTACTTTAGTTGGATCCATCCTGATACCATCTTTTGAGATTAGATGACCTAAATAATTTTTTTTTTTTGGTGACGAACTCACATTTGGACTTCTTAGCATAAAGCTGATGCTCCCGCAGGGCCTAAATGTCAAGTTAGTGACTAAAGTTGGGTCTCCCACCAAAATTGGTTCAAATTCAAATTCAAATTGGTTCCCTCAATTATTGAATGGGTTCCTACTATTTTTTAAAAATGAACAGTAAGGGAGATAAAAATGGGCCAATAGGATTTTGAGGCCAAGGCCCTCCTCTCCACTATAAATAGGGGCAAATTCGAGTTGCTCCTCATGTTCAAATCTTCATTTCAATACAAGCAGACTGGTTCTCTTATGGAATGGACTTGTGAATGTCCTTCCTCTCTAACTCTATTCCTCCATTTCTCATGCTTTGTTGTATTTGAATATTATTGGGATTTATATTTCTTATGCTTTTTTGAGAGAAAAAGGGAGAGAGAGAAAGAGTAAGCTATTATCATGGTGAATCTTAGAATTAATGGATGTAGTGTTAATGCTTAGAGTTAAAAGTGGATCTTCGATACATGCTGAATTTTGAGATATGTTATCGCTCTCACAGAATCGAACCTATGCGTGACAACTAACTTCATCTCCTTGATGCTTGAGTACTTGGATCTTGGGTTGAGGATAGGATAGAAAATAAACCCACTACAATTTTGGTGCCGTTGCCGGGGAATCCGAAGATGATGATGTTGCAGTTCAGCAACTACAGTATAATGAAAATGATCAACTTCCTCTATTCCCCAGAAGATCATCAAGAACTAGCAAACCACCTATCAGGTATATCGATGATTCTGCAGCCTATCTTGTTCAGGAGCCGACGACTATCGAAGAGACACTCAGTCAGCCCGATTCTGATCTCTGGAAAGAAGCTATTGATAAAGAGTATTCATCCAAGAACCAGACATGGACGATTGTCGAATTAACTGTTAGTAGAAACGTAGTTGATTGCAAATGGATTTTCAAAGTCAAGTACAAAGCAGACGGAAGCATCGACATAAAAAAAGCTCGACTTGTCGCTAGAGGATTTTCTCAGGTATACAATGTCGATTACACTGAGACCTTCAGTTCAGTAGTCAAGCATTCTTCTATTCGACTTTTATCATCATTTGTCGCTGCAGCAGATTTGGAAATACATCAGATGGATGTACAGACAACATATCTCAATGGAGTTATCAAAGAAGACATTTACATGGTGCAGCCCGAAGGTTATATTATCGAAGATAAACACAATCATGTATGCAAACTCCATAAGACACTTTATAGCTTGAAGCAATCTGCTCGAGCATGGTTTCAAAGGATCAATAATTTTCTTATTGATCACGGCTACACACCTAGCTCTTCAGATTCGAATGTTTACTTCAAGACAGTGCAGCAGTCTTGTATCATTATCACTTTATATGTGGACGACACAATGCTCTTCGGCAACAGTATCGAATAAAAGAAGGCAAGACAATGCTATCTTCTAAATTCGACATGACCGATCTGGGCGAAGCTCATTTCTGCCTTGGTACTCGAAGCTTCTGCACAAGTCGAGCATTCAAAAAAATTGTGAGTACTACCTGAATCAAAACGTCTTTCCCTAATATATTGCCTCTCACACGAAACAATTCATTAGGCTTGAAAGAAAGTGTA